>JANGFH010000538.1:0-17942 GCA_025758715.1 Glaciozyma martinii | reverse complement strand
CCTCCCCCCCTCTCCTTCCTCCCCTCTCCTCCCTCTCCTCCACTCCCGCGCCCCACTTGCGCTTTCAACCAGCCATACTCGCCACCTGTCCCCCTCTCCTCACGCCAGCTCCCTACCCTAGCCAAACCTCAACCCGACACCGCCTTCTCCGCGTCGCCAGGAAGAGAGCGTTTCACGCCAAGTGGTCCCCTCAAGGGGGATCAAGCCCAGGTCAACCGCTGGGTTGGGCTATCGCTCCTTCCTCCGCGATTAGGTACTGCAGAACTCCGGGCCTTTCCACCTCGTGAGCCTCGCTACCGACACTTCTGCCGAGCTCGAAATCTGACGTTCTTCTTCCACTGGATAGGATCTTCTCGAACCTCATCGATCGACTCAAATCCTTCCTCCTCCTCCTCCACTTCTCCTCCTCCCTTCCTCGCCCTCAATTGACTCCTGTCGCCATGGGCCAAGGGGAACCGATGCTTCAGGCTCGTAGGAAGGTGGCGACGTCTCTGATCGTACGGAAGTCTGCGCTCGAAAAGTATCGCGTGGTCAGCGACATCCAAGGACTCGTTTACGCTCCGCCTACCGCTGGAGACGAGGGCGCGGCGATCGTCGCGAGGGCGGGCATCGCCCACTACGACTCGTTCGGTGGAGCAGACGTCGTGCTGGAGGGAGGATACGGTTACGGCTCTAAGCCGAACAAGCGGCGGAGGGTTATTCGTGCGAGAGGGCAGTCGCAGGGCTCTGCGGAGCACGAGTGGGTGAAGGAGCATCCGCCGCAGGAGGTTATCCAACCCGGTCGCAAGGGCAAGATCGTCGCGAGGACTGCAGGGGGATCGTACGCCTACTCCGCTGCTGCGGCGCTGGCGTTCATGAAGGATCCCGACTTTGTCAACGAGACGAGGGGAAGGAGGAACCTCGTTCACATCGCGAATTGCGAGGGCGACCATTTGTGCGGAGCGACGTTGGATCAGCGGACTCAAGAGGGATATCGACCCGCCGAATCTCTCTTCGACTTCTCCCCAGCGTACGCACGCGAGGACGAGGACGACGATGAAGACTACGCGGCACCGGTCGGCAAGAAGCGCAAGGCGCCCTCCGCACCTTCGCCCGCGCCGAGGAAGCGCACGAAGCGGTCCAGCAAGTCCTCCATGGACTACGAGCACGACCTCAACTCGCCCACTCTCACGAAGGAGCAGATCCGTGACGTCGCTCGCGACCTTGGCGGCGTCGGCAACTCGGACGCGCCGCGTTTCGTCGTCGACCAAGACGGCTCCGACGAGATCCCCGCCGAGGCGCAGGAGGTTCTACTCTCGATGGTCGACTCAGATGCAGCTACAATCGCTTCTCCGGAGACGGTACAGCTTCTGCAGCTCCGGAGGCTGAACGACTCGCATGTATTCGTCAAGGCGCGTTCCTTACTTGTGCGCCAGGAGAACGGTGTGCTGACGCAAACCCTCGATGCAGTTCCTCCGCGTCGGCGACATTTTCGGTCAGCTCCACACGGACTACGTCGGCCGCCTTCCTCGCTTCCTCAAGCGCGAGCGCGGGCGCACTCCCTCCTCCCTCTCGAGCCAGGCCGACGCCTCCTCCCTCTCGTCGACTGCGATGTTCACGAAGAACTTTCGCGCTGGAGACCTCATCCACTCGCTCGCCCGCGATTTCGACAAGTCCCGCGTGACCGATGAGGACGTCGCGCTGGCGCACCACCACGCCTCGGCTGTGCTCAACGACTACTCGGATTTCAACCCGCCGACGGAGACCCGAAGCATCGGCCAGGTGAATCTGACCCTCCTCACCCTCCTCATCGAGAGCAATACCCTCCTCCTTTACGACCTCCTCGTCGCCCTCGGATTCGACTTCGCGCACGGAGCTCTGGGCTTCGTTCGGAGCCTCGTCAGCCAGTCGCTTGCGACCGGGATCCCTTCGAACGTCGACGGCGGAGCCGACGTCCGAGCTACGATCCGCGTCAACAAGGGACTCGGAATCGACCGCCTCCTCGACCACCTCGTCGACATTTTCTCTGACCCCGACCTCGCACCTCTCCTCCACATCACCGCACTCGAACCCTCGTTCACGACCTGCAGCGCCATCTACCTCCGACACCCGACCGCTTCGCCGGGGCACAGCGAGGTTCCTAGTCCGTACGAGGCGGATGGAGAGGTCATGAGGCTCGCATGGGTGCGTTTCTTTTCTCTTGGGCCGAGAGGGGGCGGAGCTGATGGTGTGGTGCGTTGTGCAGGAGTACTATGCTTCGCTTGGGAGGAGGGGAGACGCGAGGCCGGCGGTGATGGTTGGAAAGCGGTTGGGGGCGTAAGGAGGGTGGACGACGTGATGCATTGAAGCTGGTGCTGCGCGGGAAGAATCAGGTGGGCAGGACGTGACTTGTCCTTGGTTCGCTACTGCTTCTCACGTTGCTGCAGGCTCGTCGACGCGTCTACCGATTCTACTGGCGGGCGGCGGGACTGTCGCTTCGGGGGCGAGTTCGGAACGTCTGCTCGACTGCTTCCAGGATTTCTTCTCTCGCTGCTCTATTCCATCTCAATCTCGCGCGCTTTTTGCACTAGTTCTCATTCCTCGCCACAATCCTCGTTCTTTCCACGTTCCAGCCCACAGCTCCTTCGTTCCTAGGATTCCGCGCTCTCCGCTCCTAAGCGCCCTACTCAGCTTTTCTCCTCCTCCCCACCCCCAACGGAACCTCATGTTCTCCTCTCGCCCCTCCCCCGCCGACCGGCAGCCTCTCCGTCCCTCCCCCGTCCGTCTCTCCCTCCTCCCACCCGATCTAACCCCACCTCCCTCCACCCCATCTAACCCCACCTCACAGAGTTCCGCCACGCGCACTTCGGACGGCGCAGCTGATCTCCGCCGAGATCGTACGGCGCGCAAAGGGCGCAGTGGACTCTGGCTCTTCCTCGCTCTCGTCGTCTTCCTCCTCGTCGCTGCCGTGCGTTCCCTTCTCGGGTGTCGGGGGGGACCCCATGTGGCGCGCTGACGATTTTCCGCGGGGATAGGTGATTGCTACGCCTATCGCTGTGAGTGCGAGGAAGGTGTGAATGGGTGGAGAGGGAACTGATGGAATGCAGGTGGTTTAAACGCGAAAGAGTGGGGAGGCGGAGAGGGCGAATGGGGTCGTCGTGGTGGATGGGGTCACGGTGTACAACACTGGGACGGCGGTAGGAGCGTTCAGTACGGCGTTGACGACGGTGACGGCGGTTATTGGTGCGTTGCGAGGATTCTTGGGTTGAGGAGGGAGCTGATGTGCGAAGGCAGATGGGGTGACTCGCGTCTTCACTTCTTCCATCATTCAGCCCCTCGCGACCGTCTCCTACACGTGCGTCTCCTCTCCCGATCGCTTCTTACAAGTTGATGAACTCGATTCCAGCGAGCTCATCATCCCCATCACCACGACTTTTTTGTGCGCTTCATTCCTCGCGCCTGGCCCGCTCGCTCTGACACCCTCGCAGGACCACCTTCACGCTTGGTGGTGGACAGGTCGTGGTGGGACTAACGACTCAGACGACGGGAATCATTGACTTTGTGACGATCTCGCCTGGACAGCTGGGTGAGCTCTCCCTTCTTCCTCCCTGGACTCGTCCTCATCGCTTCATGATGCGGGTGCGCAGACGTGACTATCACTGAGCCTTTCACGACGTTCACGACGACTCTGGTCACTGTCACTGGACCGACGACCTCGGCTCCTTCCTTCTCTGACCACTTCGTCTTCGTGAGGGCCTCCTGCGCCTTTTGTCCCTCTGCGGCTCCTGACCGAATTCGCTCGCACAGGTCTTCGTCCGAATCCAGCAGCAGCTCGTGCGTTCTCTGTCACTGTCCTTCGAAGCTTCTCCCGCGCTGACTTGATTCAGCAGCAGCACGGAATCGACGACCTCTTCGACGAGCAGCGCCGACCCAACGAGCAGCTCTTCGACGACGTGCGTCGCTTTCCGGTTCCCTGGTTCTCCTTCCTGAACTTCTGAGACAGGAGTGAATCGACGACCTCGTCTAGCACCGAATCGACGTCTTCCAGCACCGAATCGACGTCGTCCAGCACCGAGACGACGACGTGCGGCGTCCTGCCCTCCTCTTGCTATTTTCCTCGCTGACTGGATTCGGAAGCAGTGGATCGACGACCGCCTCCAGTGCGGAATCGACGAGCAGTGTATCGAGGTGAGTCGGCTCCCCCCTTTCTCGTCGTCGAACGCAGCTGAAGCGCTCTCAAGTTCGAGCAGCGATGATGGCCCCAGGTCAGCTCCCCGCGCATTCTTGGTCTCCTTTCGGCGCTGATAATCTTGTACTGGCAGCACTTCTACGTCTTCTTCCTCCTCCGCTGGGCCTACGCCACCCCCCGATTCGAGGTCCGTTTGCGTTCCCTCGCATTTTTCCAGAGGGTTTGACTGATCCTTTGACGCAGCAGCTCCAGCAGCACTAGCAGGAGTACGACTTCCAGCTCGTCGCAGTGCTTCCTCACGCAAACGGTCGACTGTCCCTCGTAAGTCGGCTTCCGCTCTCACCTTCTCGCATCTTGCTAACCTGGGAACGCTTCGCAGGGCGACTAGCTCTTCCTCCTCGTCGAGGTACGTTCTATCCTCGTTCCGATCTTGAGATGCGTGGCTGAGCTTCTATCCAGTACCGACAGCAGCAGTACCGAAACCTCCAGCTCCAGCAGCGCCAGTGCTCCGGCCTGCCTCGTTACGGTGCCTTGTCCCACGGACGTTCTCCTCGTGCTATCCTTGTGAGCGGAGCTGATTATTTGGCTCTCGACAGGACGACTACGACGACGTCGAGCACCAGGTACGCCCAGCGGAGGGATCTTCGGTTGTCTGCAGCGAGGAGCTGATTCTCGTACTCGCGTGCAGCTCTACCTCCTCTACTAACTCTTCCTCGTCGTCGTCGTCGGAAGAAACGTCCAGTACTTCCACGTAAGGCGGGTCACTGCTCGCGCCGAACGCACGCTAATCTCCTCTCTGCAGGTCTTCGAGCTCGAGCTCGTCGGAATCGTCCTCATCCTCGAGATCCTCATCCGAGTTGTCCTCCAGCTCCTCCTCCTCCAGCTCCTCCACCACAAGCAGCAGCTCCACCTCCACCTCCCCCGAAGTCACTGCTCTCCGCAAATTGGCCCGCCGAGCCCCTAGTATCCCCTCCCCTACGCCTGCGCCAAACTTCCGCAACGTGCTTGATTTCCGCAAGTGAGTGCGCGCTGGGTGGTGGGAGCGAGGGAGGAGGCTGATGGCTTTGCAGCTTTCCTGCGATTGACGAGCCGCGGATGGCTTGAACTACACTCGTTTTTTTTATTGTATTTTCGACGTTCTTTATAGACCCTATGGTCGCTCTGTGGTGGAAGGGGAGGACGTATATAGATGGACGGTGGAAGGCAGCTTTCGCAGCGTCGAGCGGGCGCACGTTGTCTTGTCCGAAGGATGTTTCTTGCTCAGCGAGGTCGCACGAAGCCTCGGGAGGGCACTTTCCAAACCAGCTGAACCAGCGAGCGAGCGAAAGAGGAACAATGGCTGAATCTCTCGTCTTTCTCATCTCCGCGGAGGATGACGAGCGAATCAGAAACGGACCAAGCTCAGATCTCGCCCAACGCCCAATCCGGTTTGGCTGACTGGGACTTGGTCTATACCTTTCTCCCAGGCGGCTCTTCTCTCCTTCCCCCCCCCAACACTCTCCAATCACCCTCACCCCCTTCCACTCCACCCCCAACCAGCCACCATGTGAGTACAGCTCTCACTCGGGCAGCAGGAGCTCCGCGCAGTTGCCAGCTTCGATTAGCCTCTCTGGCGCTAGCTCGGTGAATGCAGGACAAGGCGAGGAGCTGGGAGGAGACAGAGCAGAGCCTCCAGGACGTCACTGACCAACACTTGCGTCCGAAGGCCCGCCAAGATCGCAGTCATCTACTCCTCCACCTACGGCCACATCCGCACGCTCGCCGAGACTATCGCTGCTGGAGTCACGGCCGGTGGAGCTGAGGTGACCATCTACCAGTTCCCTGAGATCCTCAGCGAGTGAGTCCAGGACGGCGTGCTGTTGGTGGGAGCGGGAGCTGACTTGGCGCGTTCTTCCTCCAGCGAGGTGCTCGCCAAGATGCACGCTGCTCCCAAGGCCGACTACCCCATCATCAAGGGTGAGTTGACCGTGCCAAACTTTCCTGCGAACGTAGCTGATGCTCTGTCCAGCCGAGGACCTCCCGCTCTACGATGGATTCCTATTCGGAATTCCGACTCGCTACGGACGAGCTGTTGGATCCGCCAGCGCCTTCTTCGACGCGACTGGAGGACTGTGGGCCACCGGAGCTCTCGTCGGCAAGTTTGGTGGAATTTTCGTAGGTCCACAGCTTTCCGAATCGCAGCAACAAGGAGCTGACAACCTTGCCCCCTTCGCAGACCTCCTCGGCTACGCAGCACGGAGGACAGGAGACTACCGCTCTCACCACGATCCCTTTCCTCGCCCACCACGGTATTGCGTGCGTCCCCATCTTCCCCGTCTCCTCCCTCGCTAACACTCCCTCGCAGCTTCGTCCCCATCGGCTTCGCCCACCCCGCTCTCAGCGACAACACTGAGATCGTCGGAGGTTCCGCGTACGGTGCCGCCGCTATCGCAGGAGGCGATGGATTGCGTGGATTGAGCGAGAAGGAGCTCGCGATCGGCACGTACCAGGGACAGTCGTTCGCCAAGTTCGTCGGCACCTTCGTCGCTGGAAAGGCGGTGTAAGCCCCTCCCCCCCTTCCCTTTTTCGTACCCTCCCTTTCCTTTCCGACTCGACGCACTTCATCGACAATTTGGTGGAGGAGCGAGGAGGAGGGACGGGCTTGTTGTAGCTCTAATGGAGAGACGCAACGGTTCCACAATCGTTCCTACACGCACCTCTGCTTGCTCGCTGCTCTTTTCTCCAATTCCCGAACCCAGCCAGAACCCCACTGACTCCCCCTCCTCAGCCTCGCCGCCGCCGCCACTCCCATCGCAGCCAAGGAGATCCCCGCCTCAGCAGCCCGTACGTTCTCCCTCCCTCTCCGTTCCGCAGCCGCTGACCTCCTAGCAGCCGTCGAAGCCACCCCGTACCAGGTCGAGGAGAAGACCGCAGCTCCCACTGCTGCTACCACTGCCACCCCTGCTGCCGCTGCGACGACGACGGCTGCGCCGGTGAAGAAGGCGAAGAAGGGAGGAATGTTCTCAATGTGCTGCGGTGGCAAGGCGGAGAACTACGAGTCGTAGCGTGCTTTAGAAGCGGGGGAGGAGGAGGGAGAGTCTCGCTAATAGTGGAACGTGATTAGAGACGTTTTTAGAAAGCTTCGCAGCTCGCTCTCCCGCGCGCTCTCCAGCCCAAAGAAGGAGCGGCTGTGGAAGAGACTGCTCTCCCGCCCTGCCTCTCGCCATGGTACACGAACCCCGCACTCTTATCACGCAAACCGTCGCTACCCCCACGCATCCAAGCTCCCTCCAACTTCACTCATCCTCCCTCCTCGACTCCCCCAAACCTCCCTCCTCACCATCTCCTCCACCCGCACCCCAATCGCAAGCGACGACGTCAATCCAGGACTCTCGATGCCCTCCAACGAGAGGAACCCCGGTCGAGGATGGGAGATTGAGAAATCCTCGGCTTGTGCGTTTCGCGAGGAGAGTTTAGGTCGGATCCCAGAGTCTGCGGGCGGAAGAGGGGTTAGTTGATGGAGGTGGGAAGGAGAGAGGGGGGAATCGTACAATCTGGAGCGAAACCCGAGGCACGAACGCCTGGGAGGTACTTCTGCACCCCGGCCACTGCGTCTCCCATCCGTTCCTCGCTCGCCCCAAGTTCCCGAGCCCAGAAATCCATCTCCTCCTCACCGTCCAGGAGCGGCGCTTCGAGCCATTCGATATCGGGTCCGAAGCGGATCTCGTTCGAGAGGTTCATCGTGAGGTGCGTGCCGAGGCCGGCGAGTGAGGAAGGGTCTGGGCAGGGGTAGAGGAGGTGTTTGACGGAGGAGATTCCTGGGCCGCGATCTGTGAGGACCGAGGAGGTTGAGTCGGGTTGACTTGGCGAGCGAGGAGTCAATCTCACAGGAGAAGTAGGAGCCTTTTGCGAAGAAGAGTTTGCGGTGCTCGGGAGCAGGGAGGATTTGGTTCACGATGTGGTGCGCGCTGAGGAGCAGAAAGGCAATCAGCGAGGTCACGCAAGCAGGCAGGAGAAGCGTACTTTAGCCCAGCAGAGTTGATCACGACGCGCGCCAGCACTGCACTCCTCTCCCCCTCTCCCCCACCTCCATCATTCGTAACAGTCTGCACCACCCATCCATCCTCACTCCCATCCCCTCTCTTCCCACCCCCTCCTTCAACCTTGTCAATCCTGACCACCCTGGTCCCAAACACCAGTTCCCCCTTCTCGCTCTCCCCAATCTCGCGCTCCAGATCCTCCATCAGCGCATGAGAGCTGACGATCCCCGTCTCGGGGCTCAACAACGCTCCCACCACCTCCCCTCCTAAATCCGGCTCGAGCTCCCTCGCCTCCTCCCCACTCAACCACCTCAGCGGAACCTCTCCGACCCCCGTTGCTCGAAGTTCCTCCGCTTTGCGGACCAAGGACGAGAGGTAGGATTGGTGAGAGGGGCAAGTCGCGAGGATTAGTTTGCCGGTCTTGCGATGTGGGATCGAGGAGAGGGCGCAGCGGGCGTAGAGGAGGGAACGGCCTTGGATGCAGAGAGCGGTTTTGAGAGAGGTCGTAGGGTAGTAGAGACCTGAGTGGATGACTTCAGAGTTGCGAGAGGAGGTTTCTTGACCGGCTTGAGCGTGCCTATGCAGGGAGGAACAGGTCAGGTCCAGCTCAGAGTGGGAGAGAGGAGGAAGGGAGTGGGGAGGAGGCTGGGGAGGACGTACCGCTCCACTAAGAAGGTCGTCCGATCTGGAAAGCCCTTGATAAGGCGTTCAGCGACTGCTAGACCCTGTGCGTCGAGAGAGAGTCAGCTCGAAGAAACAGCTGGTGGCGGGGAATCACTCACCACTGCTCCTCCTCCTACGACCAAGTGGTCGAGGTCGAGAGAAGGAGCCAAGTATGGATAGCGCGCTCGGAGGAGGGATGCCACGGTGGATTCGAAGTTAGAGGAGCTGAGGAAGAGGAGACCAACCCGCGGATGAGGAGCTCCGTTCCTCTTGTCCTCCTCCCACACTGCGCTGCTTTGGAGCTACCTCTGGTTCACCATCTCGACAACACAGCTCACAGGCCCAGCGTGTCCCCCTCGACACAGCGCTCTCGCTGTCGGCAGGAAGCTGTCTCTTCGCCGATTGCTCCGACTCTTTCTCGACTGCCTCCATTCCGACTCCCTTCGCGCGTTCGCTGCTGCCAGCCCCACTCATGTCTGCGCCTGTGCCGTTCAAAGCTGGGAGCACATCTCGTGACCCGCCCGGACTTGGAGGAAGCCGAACTCCGACGCGTTCCAGGGCCGATCCCCATGTCCTCTCCTTCCGACGCTATCGAGCCCTCCGGGACAGCATGGCACCTCGCGAACGCTTCAGCATCGACAGGTGAGCTCGATCCTCTGAAGCTCCAGCACCCTGCCCTGACCCGGCCTTCCAGCGTCGTTCGCGTTCTGGACGCGGCCCCACTCTCTCTCCCTGGAGCTGCTCTCATCGCCGCCGTTTCCTTCTACCGCGCGCGCCAAATCTCTGGCCCAGCCCTTACCTTCATCGACTACGTTCAGTCTTCGAAATGGCTCAAGCGACTGCTCTTCTTCGTCCTCCTCAAGTCCTCCAACCGTGCACTGAATCGCCTCGTCATGAACCGCGGCTGGAACGCCGACAAGCCCGTTTGGAGCAGGGTAAGAGGCAAAGGAGATATTGTACTCATCACGGGAGGCTCTACTGGGATCGGCAAGGAGCTCGTTGAGATTCTCGCGAAGCACACGTCCAACATCGCCGTGCTTGACGTTTCAGAGCCTACGTACGCAGCAAGTGCGTTGAGCTCTCTGCGACTGTTGAGCGCATGACTGACTTGTCTATGCAGAGAACGTTCGCTTCTACCGCTGCGACGTGACCGATCCCAAGGCCATCTCGGAGGCAGCAAAGGCAATCCGCGCGGACGTGAGTCGAGTCTTGCCCTCAGCCTCCTCGGCATCGCTAAACATCCGATCTCTCGTAGCTGGGAGAGCCAACCATCATCGTTAACAACGCCGGAATCCTGCGAGGTGCGTCGCAGCTCCTTTCTCACAAACACCGCACGCCGCTGATTCTTTCCTCGCAGGCGACACTCTTCTCAACACCACTCCCGAAGCGTTCCTTCTCACCTACAAGGTAAACGTACTTGGGGCGCACAACATTCTGCGCGAATTCCTCCCTCATCGTGAGTTTTCGACGTGCGAACAGCTCCCCCGAGCATCGCGCTGATTCTTGCTCTGCAGTCATCTCGGTTGGCCACGCTTTCTTCTCCCCCCTCTACCTCTCAACTCATAAATACTCGACAGATCAACCACGGACACGTCACGACAACCGCCTCAGCCTCGTCGTACGTCGCCGTCGCTCAGCTGGGTACGCCAGTCCTTTTCCGTTTTCCGCTCTCTCGTAGCCTGATACTCGTTCGCAGGCGAGTACGCCTGTTCAAAGGCTGCATCTCTCGCACTACACGAGACTCTCACCGCGGAGCTCGTCTACAGGTCCGCCCGTTCTCGCCTGCTCCTCCTCTCCGGAATCCTAACCCCGCTCCACCGACGCAGGTACAACGCTCCTCGAGTCCGAACGAGCGTCATCTGCCCCATGAAAGTCTACACCCAACTAGGCGACGCCCTCATCGACAGCGACATCCAATTGTCCGTCCCCATCGCCTCCCTCCATTCCTCGCTGATCCCCAACCCCGCAGCTTCAACCCCACTCTCACGCCAACTTGGGTCGGTGCGCAGATGTTCAAGATCCTTGATTCGGGACTGTCAGGACACCTCGTTGCGCCTAGTTTGACGAGCGCGCTTTCGCCGGCGACTCGTTGCGCTCCGGCGTGGTTTGGCTTCCTCCTCATGAAGGTGAGAACGATTGCTGCGGGATCCGTGGGAGGTGGAGCTGATTATTGGATGGACGTGCAGTTGTCCAAGGCGAATCACTATGTCAGCGACGATAGGAATGTCGCCACTCGCAAGAACTACTCGGTCCCGGCGGAGCTCGAGAAGGCGGCGAAGCTGGCTTCCTCTGCGTGAATCGGGGAGGGTGCTTAAGTTTGCTGGGAAGAATTGGTTGGTGATGGCGGCCTAGGGAGAGCCTTCTCCTGCTGAGATCGTCGTCAGCTGCCCCATCCTGTGCGCTGCTCCCCTGGCCCACACTCGCTCGCCTACTGTCTCCTCCCCCATTCCTGCGGTACAAAATTCGGCAGCTTCCGACTCTGGCAGCACGCTGCTCTGGGGTTCCTCAGCAGACCGCGTGATCACTCGCACGCTCGCACGAACGCACGAACGCACGCACGCACGCACGCGGGATCGCAAATCCCACCGCGAGCAGGATGAGGCCCAGCAGTCGCACTTCCTCGTAGCCCACTAGCGGGATCGTAAGAGCAGAGTAATCCCGAGCATATCAGACGAAGCGAGATTGAGAAGCGAAGGGGAGAGCTGGAGAGAGCGAGCTTGGGGGCGAACAGCGGCGCTTCTAGGAACGACTCGCAATGCGTGTTCTTGCAAGGATAACGGGGGGGTAATAGCACAGCATAAAGGTCTGTTCGAGTATCCCGTCAGCTCCCTCACTCTCCTGGCGCGCACGAAGGAACTCACATCGCGGTCAAGCCGCCAAGTCAACAACACTCCCTCCCCGCACCCTAATAACCCCCCAACAATAGCCAGCCCCCTCCCAATCCCACCATAACGCCTGCCCATATCCTTAGTGCTTCCCCACCCAGTACCGCTCCTTTCCTCGAGGCCGAGGAGGTCGAGGCGGTCTGGATTGAGGCCGTGATCAACGCTGTCGTAGTGACGGTAGAGGATGTGCGAGTGCCAATGCGTGTAGTATTGGCAGCGACGGCTGTGGTGGTGCTGGCGGCGGCGGAGGAGGTGGGGTCGGGGACGGAGGAAGAGCCAGAGGAGGTCGAGGAGGGAGGGATGTAGGGGGCGTACTCGTCGAACGAGCTGGTGGCGGTGCGGGTGGGAGCACCGGGTAGTGGTCTAGTCGCAGTTGGGGCGTCCCCTCCCACGGAGGGGAAGGTCTCGAGGTTGCCTGGACGAGGTGGTCAGCTCGGCGTTCTCGAATGGGTCCCGCTGCAAGAACGCACCCTGGCTGGCGACCCCCGCAACTAGGAATGATAGCACTAAAGCAGGCAAGCCTAGGAATCGCATCCTGGCAACTGACGGGTTGAGAGGCGTGGAAAACAACAACACGCAGGCATCGACTCGACGCCGAGGGCGAATTCGCGTCAAGGGCCTCCTTCGCCTCCTCCCTCACCCTCGTTCGGAACCTCTCGAGCTCTAACCCCTTCGCAAGGCTCCCAGCTCGGCTCAACCCAGCACGTTGGACAACCCACAAACCTACCCCATCACGCCCGGCCTCTTCCCTCTCTTCTCTCATTCACTAGGTTAATTGGTCGGTCCTGGAAGGCGCTTGACGAGGCTTGAGGAAGCCCAGGGCATGACCCCCACCTCACCCCGACTCGGTCTGCGTCTAAGCCCAGGGCATGACCCCCACCTCACCCCGAATCGGTCTGCGTCTGTCTGCGTTCGACGTTCGAAGACGTTCGATTGGTTCGGTCTTGCTCCCGTTCATCGGACTAGTGCGTTCTTTCTCTTCCTCCGGAGTCCAGAGCGCAACAACCTCATCCTTTGACGATCGCAGAGGCTGAACCACCTTCTCCTTCTGGCAGCGCAGTTGGCCGCAGTGAGCACTGAGCACCGAGCGGTGGGGGCAGGGGAGCAGGCGACTAAATCTCTCGCGGCTCTGGCTGCGCGACGCACGGCGTTCGCTCCAGGAGAACCGGCTTCACTCTGCAGCGGGCAGGCGAGGACCGCTCGCTGAGCTTGGCTGTTCCCTTTCTTCTGCTCCGCTTGCTTTAAGCTCTTTTTAACGTCCAGAGCCTCGTCAGTCCGGGCACTGTAGATCCACCGGAAGCCTCTCCGCACTCTATCTGAGGTGGCGATCTGGAGAACTGTCAATCTGTTTCCGTCTTGGCGAGGAGTCCCGGTGGCGAGACCTCTTTCCTGCTGCGTTCCTCCGGCCCTCCTTTCCCGTTCCTCTCCAGGCTCTCCCCTCCCCTCGATCTCTGCAGAGTTTTGACTAGGGCTCCAGTGGGGCCATCGAGTTGGTCGCAGGATTGAAGCTCTCCCTTCGCCTCATCCCTCCGCCACCTTTTCGAAGCCAACGCCAGCGGCGATTCCGCCTCCACCTCGCCTCCCAGTCCCAAGCTCGGTCAAGATGGAGGACTACACTCTTTTCGCCTTCAGGTACCTTTTCCGTTATCTCCCTCGTCGAGAACTTCCCCTGACTCCAACCCCCAATCCCTCGCAGGCGCCACTACATTCAAGAGAACTCGGTCGCCACCACCTCACCTCTGGACAATCCCGGCCGCCCTCGGACCTCGCCTTACTACTCCTCCCTCCCCTCGACCAACATCCAAACAAGCCAAGTCCCAGGACCGTACCCGGCTTCCCCACCCCTCGCAGCGAGAGGCTGGGCGTCCTCCTCCACCTCCACCGCCCCGCCCCTCGACGCGACCTCCTCAGTCCCCTTCCCTCGGTTCCTTAACTCGTCAACCTCGTCCGAATCTCCCCACTCGTCCGAATCACCAGGGATCTCGAGAGCCGACAAGCGTATCCAGAAACGCGCTCTCGAAGGACACCTCGCTCGACCTCTGAACGCGTTCATCCTGTATCGCTCCGAGCAGGTCAGGCTTTTCAAGCGGGATGGAGCGCCGAAGAAGCAACAGTCGGAGATCTCAAAGGTCATTGGGGGCATGTGGAGGTCCATCTCGGCGGAGGAGCGAAAGGTGTGGGAGGACAAGGCGAGCGCTACCAAGGCGAAGCATCTCGAGCAGGTTCCAGGTGCGTTTCCTCCTTCTGAATTTGGATGGAGCGGAAGCTGATTCTGGACGCTGGCTCGCAGATTACCGCTACATGCCGTTGCGGAAAGGCAAGCAGATTGCGCAGGACAACGAACCGCCTCCGACGTCCCCTCCTCGCCATTTTCGACGCGCGCGGATGCAAACGCTCGCCTACGACTCGGAAATCAAGACGAGCGAGGTCCTCCCTCCCCTCCCCAACGACCTCGCCCTCCAAATCCACGACGGCGCGTACCAATATCCGACCTTTCGTCCCTCGAACGCTGAGCCACTCTCTACCCAACACCGACCTCGTTCTCCTCCATACGCTACTCCCCAAACCTCCTCCCAATTCTTCGACAACGACGAGCAGCGATACGGCCTCGCGCCGGCCCCTCGCCCCGCACCAGCACCTCAACACTCTCTCCCCCTCTCCTCGGCTCCAAAACACTTCCCCTTCCTCCCCCTTCCCCCTCCCTACCCGTTCGTCGACTCCTCCTACGCCACCTTCTTCGAATTCACGCCCCTCCACCATCCTCGGACGTTCTACGACCAAAGCCCGCCGGCGGACCTCGCGCCCGTGAGGGCCGAGTACTGGGTTCCGCAGGAGCAGACGCAGGGGTATTATGCTCCGGTGTACTATCCTCCGCTGGGCGGGTGGAGCGAGTATCGGCCGCAGGAGCACGTCGAGCAGCCGATGCCGTTCCCGGTCTTTGATCAGCGGACGGAGGGGAATGGGGCTTCCTCGTTTGCGTATCAGTCGTAGTAACTACCCAAACTTGTTGTACTTCCTTCGTCGTCGCTGCTGTGCACCCAAAACCGCTTGTCATCTCCCCTCCTCCTCCAACCTCGTCCGTATAGATCTGCAGCTGTTCCTCACCCCTTATACCTCTAGCTCCCCTGTTGCCGCCCCTTGAACGTCTTGATCAAATCAACATGCTGCACTCTACGACGTCCGATGTCATTCCTTCCGAGCGAGAAGAGAGAAGGACGGAGGAAAGCAGAGAGGGGTTTCGTAAACGACCGTTGCGTCCAGGGTCTCCCCCTCGACTGCTCGCACTCGTCGCGCGCTCGGCCTTGAACACCTCACCCACCACGACAATGTCCGACGATGAAGAACGCGGAGGAGGAGGAGGAGGAGCAGAGGAAGATATCTGTCTCCCCAAAGCGACAGTCGCAAAGCTCGTACAAGGTGAACCACACCTCGTCTCTCCACCCGCCGACCTCGTCCTCACCCCCGCGCGTCTCCAGAGCTCCTCCCGCCAGAGTTCACCTGCGCGAAAGACGCCAAAGATCTCATGACCGAGTGCTGCAAAGGTCTGCCCTTGCTCTCCCTCCAAGCGCCCGAGAAACTGACCCCTCCCCGCGCAGAGTTCGTCCTTGCCATCGCGTCCGAAGCGAACGAGATTTGCGAAAAGGACCTCAAGAAGACGATGCTCCCCGAGCACATCCTCGCCGCGCTCAAGGTCCGCCCTCCCCACCTCCCTCTCGCCCGGCGCTAACCTCCCCTCCCGCGCAGGCGCTCGGGTTCGACAATTTCGTGGACGAGGTCGCCGAGGTGCTCAAGGACCACAAGGAGCTAGCAAAGGGGGAGAAGCAGAAGAAGGCCAAGAAGGCGAGCGGGTCGGGCTTGTCGCAGGAGGAGCTGTTGAGGCAGCAGGAGCTGTTGTTCGCGGCGAGTAGGGCAAAGTTTGAGGCGGGACCGGCGCCGATGGAGGAGGAGTAGGAGTGCGCGGGGAGTTGATGTGAGGATGTTGTACTGCATTGCGGGTTTGGAAGGTGTCTGAGCGGAGAGGTGCGGGAGGGCCAGCTGGGAGCGAGGGACTGACCGCCGCGTTCAGCTCTCCTGCTCTTCCTCCAGGTGCGCGTACGTCGTTAACTACAGCCAGCCGTCGGCGTTCCACCAGCTCACTCTCCGCTGCTCCATCTTGCGCGATCTACTCTATTCCTGCTCTTCCCTCGCCTGCAGCTCCGCCAGCCGATCCATCGGCTTCGCACCGTTCCACCTTTCCACCCCCTGCTCGTCCTTCTCCAACTTTGCCAGCCCAAACTGCTCGATAATAAATGACGCAGAGACGCTCCCGAGCTGCATAGCTTTCTTGACGTCGCCATCGTACAGCTCCATCCCGGCCATTAACCCTCCCTGCGAACGACCTCGCATCAGCACTCTCCAGTCAGTCGAAGCACGGAGGAAAAGCTCACCAAGAACGAGTTCCCCGCCCCCGTCACATCAACGACCTTATCCCCATTCTCCCAATACGCCGGCACCCACACCCCACCCTCCCTCACCCCCTTCCCAATCCCAAACGCTCCCAACCTCCCACTCCGAATCACCACCGCCCCACCCGCTCCCTCTCTCACAAACCGCCTCGCAACCTCCTCAATCCCGTCCTTCCCCCGCCTCTCAACCTCGTCGACTTCGATTCCGAAAAAGGCTGAACCCTCCTCGTGGTTCGGGGAGAAGACTGCGATGTGCGGGAGGATAGTGCGGAGGGCGTCGAGCTCTTCGGGGATGCAGCGGTCGGGGATAGGTTCGTAGATGAGGGCGGGATCGAAAGCGAGTGGAGCGAGTTGGGAATGGATGATGAGGGCGCGAGAAGGGGAGCAGACAAAGTGGAGGAACCGGGATGCGAGGAGAGGGGATGGGAGGTCGATAGGTTCTAGACGACGGCGGGGGTTGAGGTACTGGAATGCTGGGAGGGGGTCAGCGAGCGCGAGAGGGGGAGGAGGGGACGGACCTCGCTGTTCGCCTGTGTAGAGGTTCAGAGCTCGAGTAGTTGGGCGATCGTTAGACCTGTAGTGCCACATGGATCCGAACCCGTTCAACACGAGCTGTACCTCTGCTGGCCAGTCATTCCCTCGATCCACGACAAGCCCGATTGATGTGGGAGGAAGCCTGCGAGGACGCGTTCAGACCGCTGTCGCGCAAGGCCAGGAGGAAAGAACGCACCACATGCGTGATCCGATCATGGCGTACGTCCCTCCACCTCCTACGACCAGCTCCTCGGCCGTCTTGATGAGGCTTCCGTCCGGGTTGCCTGTGCGGGGAGGAGTTAGGCTCCAGCGCGAGCGGGGGAGGTCGACGTACTCACGCCACTCAAACTGGTCGAGGATAAAGAGGCCTAGAGAGGCGATAGCGGGGGTCATCAGAGCAGAGGAGAACGGGAGAGGACAAGGGACGACGGCGGCGCGTTTGCTCTCTCCCTCCTGCCACTCACTCGAAGGACCTCGTTGCTGCTGATACACTCTAGGACCTCTCTGGTGAGTCCACGCCCACCGGGAAGCGCTCGCAGCTGACGCTGACTTCCCCCCTCAGACGGACCCGCTCCTCCTTCTGCCCGCGCCGCGTCGCTCCCGACGGCGACGCTCCTCCACCGGTACGTTCGGAGCGCTAGGGTGGAGTAACCGCTCTACTCGACACTGCGTGGCTTGGTGGGGAGTGCGTGCGTGATTGTGGAGGAAGAGCTGAGCAACTACAGCAGCAAGAGCGGCGCTGACGATCCCCTCCCCACTCGTAGAACTCCACCGAACGTACTCTCCACTTCTCGCCACCCTTCACCCATTCTAGCTCCTCGCCAATGGCCTCTCCCACCCTCGCCGACGTCCAGCTCCCTCCCCGGCCGACGCTCTCCTCCCTCCCGCTCGAGCTCAAGGCAAGGATCGTCGAGCTTGGCTACGAACAAGACAGGAGTTTTTCGAAACGAAGCAGGGCGTGCAGTGGTCCCGAAAGAGAGCTGGGCAAGCTTCTCGCGCTGTTCCTGGTCAACAAGGAGTTCCGCGACTTGGCGGCAGGTCGGCTCTTCAACGTAAGTCCGATGAGCTGCCGAAGTCGCAGAGATTGATAGCTGATGGACGCCGCAGACGTTGAAAGCCAGTCGTTCTCGAGACGGTGCCTTCATGTTCTCCGCGTCGTCGCGTCACGCACGACACTTCAAGGACGTCCATCTCGACAAAGACGCAAAACTAGAGGACGTCACATTCCCTCTCTCCGTCACCTCCTTCA
>JANGFH010000536.1:3296-33725 GCA_025758715.1 Glaciozyma martinii | reverse complement strand
GGAGGAGGTGGTGGGGAGGTGGCGTAGGTGGAGCGGCCGAGGGTGATTAGTCGAGGGAAGAGGAGGGTGAGGAATAGGGCGCGGACGAGGGAATTTACCGACATGAGGTACCCGTTCTGTGCTCCTTTTCGTCAGTTTGGTTTGAGGAGGAGTAGAGAGAGGGACGGACTTGGGTCGGTCGGAATCCGAATCGGTTCGTCGCGTACAACTGCAGGAGGAGCGGGACGAACGCCGTCGCCAGAACGCTCAAGAACGCTCCCGCGCCCAGCAGAGTCAGATCCCAGAACTTGCGCTCCTTTCGAGTCCCAGACGGCCCGACATCCAGGACGCGCGGGACGAAGACGCGCAGTGGCGCGAGGAAGCTCCAGATCCCGCCGTCGCTTTTCGGGTCGGATGAAGGAGATGGCGGAGTTGGAGAGATGTAGGGGAGGAAGAAGAAGGAGAGGAGGGTGGAGAGGACGAGGAGGCAGAAGGCCGCGATGAAGGGGGTGACGAGGTCAAAGACGTCGCCGAGTACTCCTCCGACTGGGGTTCAAAGAAGGTCAGCGAGTGCAAAGATTCGCAGCAAGATTACGCACGACTGAATCCAATTGCTGTGCCGAGCATGGCGGTGCCTTGGATGATTCCAAAGGACGCAGTGCGGTCGACGGGTTGGACGATGGCTGCGACGTAGTTGTTTGCGCAGAGCCTGCGTTCGCTTTGATCAGCTATGTCGCGCGAAAAGTCTCAGGATTAGGGACGCACATGAAACCAGCTGCTCCTCCAAAGACGGTGATGAGCTGCGACCACTGGAGGATCCAGACGCCAACGCTGCCACCGAGGTAGACTGCCCAAGCGAGCGGAGGTGAGCGAGCGAGCGACGAGAAGAACGAGAAAGAACGCACTGGCATACGTCTGGCACAGATTCCTCAGGCAAGGGAATAGAGATTGGCAAACCATGGCAAACTTGACCCCCTTTTTCTTGAGCATCCAGCTCGTGGTGAAGAGGTTGAAGACGCCTAGGAGAGCCAAATCAGATCTCGCTTTCCAAGACCTGAACGGAAGCTCTCTCTCACCCGCGAACGTCGTAAGCGTGATCATGACGGAAATGTTCGCGGCGGCCGCGCTCTCGACCTCCCTGATGCTACACCTGTCCCCCGCTCCCTCGTAAGGCGCATGGCGAGGGTCGAGGTAGTAGGCATCGCAGGCAAAGACGCGGAAGGAGTAGAGGATGGGTGTTGCGATGCAGACGAACGAGACGGAGAGGAGCAGGGAGGTGAGGAGGAGGCGGCGGAAAGGGGAGAAGAGAGGAGGGTTCTGCGCCGAGCCGAGGAGGGGAGTCGATTCAGTGGCTGTCGCCATCTGGGCAAGGCGTAGAACGCAGAGCAACCCCGGCCTCAAGCAGGCAGGACCGCGTGCTCAGCGCTCAAAGCGGCGGGCGAGCGGCGGAGTCTAATCTCGAGCACTCTGATTTTTTTTCGAGTTGCCCCTTCTCTTTCGGCCACTTGAACAGCTCGACTTCAACAACAGCGCTCCTCAAGACCACTCTCCTCTGCTCTGGCGACGAGTGGCAGCCCGGCGCCAGCTCGGCGTCAGCACGCGAACGGACGGCGTCAACTTCTCCTCCTGCTCTTCTGGTGAGCTCTCCCTCCTCTCCCCCCCCTCCTACCCGCGCTCCTGGCCCATCCAAAGGATGATTAAATACTCTGATAATTTGCGTCGCGAGATCAGACGACAGCGTTCACGTAAACACACCCTTCGCCGGGTGTGGTCGTCTGGTTGATGCCGATAAACATATTTGCTCTTTCTGAACTGGATTGGCCTGCGCGGGATCAAAACGAAGCCACAGGAGCGTACGCTGACTCTCCCTCTTTGCGCACAGATTCCTACTCGGCTTGGAGCGACGGCGTAGGATGAGGGGGTCGAGGGTCGGATAGGGAGCCGGTGTGGGTTAGGGAGGGGAGAGAAGGGGAGGGAGAGGGAGTGCCGGCTGTTGGGGGACTCGAGAAAGACGAGGGAGACGTCCAACAGGGAGCTGACGAACGTCGAAACCACATGCAAAGATTTCTTCCCTCCACGCCGTCGCTTCTTTCAAACCTCTGCGCGATCTCCAGCCAGCTGAACGCCAGCTCGTTCGCGGTGACAACTGCATGGCACCACTACAACCCCAGCCCCTACTTGCTCTCCCGCGAGCGCACACGGCGAAACCGCACCTGCCCTCTCGCGCACCCACCCCTACGCCCCCGTCTCGCTGCTCCAGAACACCCCTCCCTGCTGGAACAACTGCGGGCGACTGAAGAGGTCTCTGCTGGAATGACTTCGTGCGGCTGAGGCGCATTAGCATCGTGCTCGAGGAAGGGGCGCTCGCGACGGAGGACGCACTGCTGGAACCGAGATTTGCACCTCGAGATCTATGGAATACTGGCTCTACGTCACGAGTGGGGAATACTCAACTCCTCGACACGTCCTTCCGAGGCTGCTGGTGAGTAGGAGCCAGAGCCAAAGTTCTGCGTGCGTACGGATGGGCAAGGCCAGAGCTATGCTTTAATTTTTGCCAACTTTGAGAAGGCACAGGGCCGAGGAGGGAGAAGATAAGAGAGGAGAGGGAGAAGAAAGAGAAAGCGAGAGAAGAAAGGCGGAGAAAGCGAGAGAGGAGAAGGAGAGGAAAGTGAAAACGGACCGCGACGTGCTTCGCAAGTTCACTCGCTCGCTCCTCCTCCTCATTCCGGCCTCAAGGCTCTTTGCGTGAGTGCCTTGGTCAAACGATGAAAGAACAGTCGTTACTGAGGTCGCTTTCGAAGCGAAAGCACACCTGATATCACTCTATCCAAGACCCCAACGCACAGCTCGCCACCGCGCTACCTGTCTCGTTCCTCCTCTCGCCGAACGGGCTTGGGGAGCTGGAGCGTCGTAAGCTCCACATCATTTCGATTCGACTATTCCAAGAAACATCAGCATCCTTGCATCAAAAAGCAAGGAGAACGAGAGGACTCACGCCCAACGAGCGCGAGTAGGTCAAGTCCTTCTCGTCCCCGACCTCCTCGTGAACCGTCTCTCTGCCCACCAAGTAATTAGCAACAGTGCACACACCGAATCGAAAATGAAGCGCACTGCATGGTGACTCGGATAGGAACGATGTGGTTGCTCTGTCCACCATGTCCTCCGCGCTTGAACGTCTTCAAGGCGGCGCCGTCGCTGGATTTGATCCCAAAGTTGTGGCTGCCGCTCCCGAGCTGGGTAGCCGTCGTTTTGCGAGAGCTTACTGCGTTTGGAGAGATGTCAGGGCGGCTCGAGCTTGAAGGAGGGGGAGAGCGAACAGGAGACGAGGAGCGAGTTGACTGCGACGAGATTGGGATCAGTACGAGGATCAGGGGAGGATGAGAGAGATACGTACAGTAGAGCTTGAGGAGCATCAGCTGAGGAATGACGTGGTAGAGAGTGGTAGGGGAAGCAATAAACATGACCGCGTCGATCTGTGTGGCGAACGACTTCAGTACCGCGGAGCTTCCAGGGCGGAGGGATAGCTTACGACAGCCACGACGGACGTAAGACCGTTAGTTTCGATCGTGTTCCTCAAGATCCCTTCAACGAGGCTGTTCGAAAGTCACCCAAATGAGTTTCGGCGTCGCAAAGGGTAGTTTGTTGGACCTTGGAAGCTTGGACTCACGATTTGGTGTTTTGGTGCTGAATGTCTCCTCCTGTGGCCTTTCGAAGGTAGAAGACGAGCGAGGAGGTGATGAGGACGTCCAAAACCCTGACACAAGGGGGTTGTGAGCTGTCTGAAAGTCTGGGAAGAGAATTCCGCACGCTGCGGTGATGAGCCACGTAGTGACTGCGTGCGAGCTGATCAGCGACTCGGCTAAATACTAAAAGAGAGCCATTCACACCACCGTAGGTCCATTCCGAGAATCGTGCAAAGACTTGGTCGAGCAAAAAGATCTTGATGGTGGCGGCGCTTGCGAAACCTGCGGTGCGAAGGTTTAGCACGCTGTGTACATTGCAGTACGAGAGGCTGGTGACGTACTGAATTGAACACCGCTCAAGAGAAGAATCAGCGAAGGGATCCAAGGCTTTCGTCCGGAGACGACGTAGACGCCATATGCGTCTGCACAGCGAGTCAGCAATCGAATCGCAAGGCGGCTTGGACGAGGCTAACAGAAGCTCTGGACGATAGCAGCGCCCGCGCCTGTCATCATCGGTCTAAAGTGGCGAGTGGCGAGGACTATCAGTACGCGCGAGTTTGGATCAAAGGGAGACAACTCACTCGATCGTGAAAAACCAGGGACTGTGGACCAGCACAGACAGCTCTCCAAACGACGAAACACACCAATAGTAGATCGTGAAGCTAGCGAGCGGTGTCAGTCGAGGCGAGAGCGGATTTAGCGAAGCCTGGTGCTTACCAGGAGATGGCGGAATGAAAGCTGTCGAGGACAAGAAGGCAGGCGACAACCCACTTGTACAGCTTGCGATCCTCTGGGAACGACGTGAAGTACGCAAAGCAGTGGCAGCTAACCACGCCGCTCTTTGCGAGGTCAAGGGGAGAAGTCAGCCCCTGTCGTTCCCCTCGCTCCCTCCGCCTTCGCCCTCGCTCCCCACAGAAAACGTACGAGATAGCAAGCAAGAATCCCTCCAACAACCTGCGAGCGAAAGCGTTAGTCACGCTTGCCTCGGCAACAGCCATCGACGTACGAAAGCGCCTGTGGCGCGCGGAGGTCAGCTTGGGCTCCAACGCACTTTGCTGCCCTCCTAGACTTACCGACTGAAAAATCAAAGGCTCCAATGGCGAGTGGGAGAGTAAACGAGCGAAGGAGAAAGGAGACTGTCCCAAAATCGACGTGGGCCGGAGAAGGTTGAGTCTGGGTCGGCTGAAGGGAGCTGAAAAGGGTCGACGATGAGCTGTAAGTTCTGCTGAGTTGGCGTAGGCGAACACTCAAACAGACGTGAGGCAGAAAGGAGAGGAGTCCTCTACTCTAAAACGAGAGGAGGTCGGACCTTGCGCGGCTGGATTCCTTGCCGGAGAAGACAAACGAACCGAGAAAGGGGGCGCTTTTAGCGCTGCACGGACACGGCGCCGTGGACCGCGCTGGATCCCCTGAGCGTTTGACAAAGGGAGGGGCGGTGCGAAGGGGGAGAAGGATGACCCCAAACGCACCCCTCACAGCTTGACCTCTCCCTGTTCTCCAAGTCACGAAAGAGCAGACTCGCAAGAAAGGAATTCAGGCGAGTCTTATGTCTACGCTCGCCGTACGAGTACTGGATTTCTCAAAGAACCGAGACCGCAACGGCATCTCAAGTCGAAAGGGAACGCTCCTCGCTGCTTGCTCCTCTCTGCGGGTACTGCTTCCGTATCTAGTGCGCTGGCATCGTTTCGTTATTTGAAGATGGTTGAAGCTGGGGACGGCTCCAGTTTCCCTCCTCGAATTTACAGCCTCGTCCGTCTCGAGGCCGGAGCTCCGGAGTGCGAGATTTTGCGCTTCTCCCAAACAAACGTTTCGCAGCGTTCCTCTTCGACTTCTCGCGTGTAAAGGGGTTCAGAGCGTCCCCGAAGAAGAACCACTCAATTCCACCACTCCCTCGCTCCAAATCAACACCAAGTCCCACTCCCCTCTTCAGCGAAACCCCTTCGTCAAACCCGCCATCTGCTCCGCCATCACCTCGTTCGTCTCCCGATACATCACCATCCGCGAATCCTTCGTACTCATCCCCCGCGCCATGCGAACGTAGTGCCGCAGCTCCAACCCCAGCTCCTTCACACGCTTCCCGAGCTTCCTCGCCTCTCGAACCCCACTCGTCGACGCCTCCTCCACGACTCGCTGCATCCGCTCGTACGCGATCTGATGAAAAGCCAAGTCGAACGCCGGAGGTAGGTCGAGTCGCCGACGACTGCAGAGGAAGAACTGCATCGTGTAGTAGTCGAATACGGCGCGGTTATACGCGGTGAACGTTGGCTCTGGGAGGGATCGAGTGGTGAAGTCGTCTCCCGCCCTGGGAAATTCCAAATCGGCGACGAGGTAGAAGGGGTAGTAGGAGATCGTGCCTTGCGGCTCGGGGTTCAGGTCGCGATTCTTGAAAATGACGTGGCGATCTCGCGAGATGGCCGCGCTGCGATCGTTGGGACCGTCGGCGGTGTTGAGAATAGAGCTCAGACGCTTTGTGAATTCCTAGCGAGGAACTGGTTAGACTTGTGCTTCGTCTCCCAGGAAGAAGAAGGACGCTCACGTCGAAGGGATCTCGGTTGGGATCCTCCTGGCGAAGAACTTGCTCGATCGTCCCCGACCTCGAAGGATCATGAATCACGCCCACAACGTCCTTGTCTCGAACTGGAAGAGAGGAGAAAGGTCAGCGCTGCTGACGCCCGAGAAAAGCGAAAGAAAACGCACCACGCTTGGTCTTTGCGTACGAATCCACCTCCAAGCAGAGGAGTGCCGGTTGTCGCACAGTATCCTGTCCACAGAGCATCTTGTGGGCCTTCCAGACCTGCGCGAAACAACTCAAAGGTCAGCTCGCGCGCCTGAAAGGGAGACTGAAGCAAGCCACGCACGAGAGCTTGATGAGGGACGGAGCAGTACGCAACGGATTTGCACTTTGAGCAGTAAAGGGGAGCTGGTGCGTCGCAGACGGCGCATTTCGAGAGGGTCATGATGTAGCTGGAGGGAGACAAGTTCGGTTAGCGAAGGAGCTCAAGGCGTGCGATGAGCTGGGCCACGACGCGAGCCCGTTGCCAGTGGGGAAGGCTGGAAGGCACAGTAATCCTCTGTCCAAGCACACCACGCTCTCCTCCACCTTCCTCCCTCCTCCGTTCTCCCTCCTCGGTGTCCTCGCAATTTTCGGGGAGTCGCCATGGTGAGAAGGCCAAGACGTGCCGCTGCCGTAGCGAACCACCGGTTCCCAATCCACGCAGAGCTCACCTTGTTGGCCGGTGTTGAGTCCTCGAAAGAGCGGGAGCGAGATGAGGCCTGGGACTCGGAGCGTCTGGTCGCGCTCAACTGAAGTTCGGGAGGAGTCGGGACGCCCGTGGAGCGTCGAGGTGGTTCTAAAGATGCGGAAGCCCTGGAGAGGTAGCAGTGTCGAGGGAGTGGAGAGGAGGAAGGCAAGAACGAAATCGGCGCAAACGAGTCGACCTCTTCCCTCTTCGAGGGTTGCAGAGAAACCTCGCTGGGAGGGAAGGAGTTCTGCAGTCTTGAGTACCTCCCTCAGTCCCAGAAACGTCCGCCCCAGGCAGTCCTGACGGTACAGACCCCATACATTATAATCGCCCTACGCCTCCTCGACCCTCCTCCACACGCTCCACTGTGGCACAATCTGGTTCCTCTCAACCTTCTTCCCCTCCTCCGTCCTCCTCTTGACCGCCTCCATAACCGCCTTCTCCCTCTCCCACCCAACCTCTCCTCCCGCAACCCCCTCGACCCCCTCCCCGCTCTCGCGCCCGAGGTTGTCGATCTCGTCCTGCGTGAGACGCTCGAAGAGAGGGAAGGGCTCGAGGTGGGAGACCATCCAGGTGTGTAGATCGGGGACGTCGGTGATGGTGTAGAGGAGGCCGCCGGGACGGACGACAAAGGCGTATTCGGCGAGGAGGGTGGGTCTGCGCGATGGGGGTTCAGCTGCATTCGGGAGGGAGTACAGCGGAGGAGGGTGGAAGGAAGGTGGGAAGGAAGGAAGGGAGAATGTACGCACGAGATGATTCGGGCCTTGTGCTTGCGAGCCTTGAAGTGAGGGTCGGGGAAGAGGAAGAAGATCTTGGAGAGCTGCACGACAGAAGGAGTCAGTCCACGACCACAGAAGACTGTACGAACAACGCACCTGTCCCTTGTCAAAGAAATTGGGCAAGAACTTCATCGCGTTCCCTCGCAGGACACTGACGTTCCCGTACGCGTAGCCTGCCGGAGGGTCGAGCAGCGGGGAGCGCTCAAACTTGGCGACCTCAGCCACGACTGGCTCTGGGACTGCCTCGTCGAGTCTAATCCGCTTCACCCGCCCTTGCTCCCCCTCGACCTCGTCCTCCACGACCGCCGCGACGGGCTTGACCTTCTTCCCCTTGCTCCCCCTCTTCCTCGGCACCTCTGGCTCAACGTCGTCCGGGTCCACACTCCCAGGGTTGATCCTCAGCGCGCGAATCTTGTCGGAAACGTACTGCGTCACTTGCACGCGGATCTCGAGTCCTGCGCCCACCACAGCGTCAGCTCCTCCTCCCCTTCTCTCGCGCGAAACGAACGCACCCAGCATGAGAGTCTCGGGGAACAGCGGTGCCAGGCTGATCAACAGCCCTCCGAATCCACATCCCACGTCCGCAAACTCCACCTTCTTCCCCTTGCCCTCTCCGCTCCCCTCGCCTTCCTCCTTTGGCGCGTCAAAGAACGTAGGGTAGTGCGTCGACCAGTCCATCGTTGCGGGAGAGTTGGGACTGCAGGTCGTTAGTGCTGGTAGGCGTACTGAAGCGAGGGTGGACGCACTATTCGAGGTGGTGGATCGAGAGCGGGTTGGCGTGCGCGCGTTGGCGGTAGAAACGCTTGCGGGGGAGACCGACTTCGGGAGTGGCCGCGCCAGCGAGGAGAGTACTCCCGGCGTCGGGGGCGGTCGTGTTGTTCGTACGGCGTTGGGCCATAAGGGTTGGGGAGCTGAGGCAAGGAGGGAGGAGCAAGACTTTTCGAGTCGTCGTTGTCTCTCTGTATCCTCCCTCGTCCCTGCGCTTGGAAACGTGCTCGCTCGAAGGACTACGTACGCGTTGCATATCCGCTTCAGCCACACGAACCGGCACCCAGCTTCTCCCGCGCCTTGAATCTCAGATCGCGGCTCTCGCTCCTGCTCCCGCTCTCCTGCTCCACGCCAGCCTGATCACTTGGCACAGACAACCGATTACACTAAGACGTCTATCTATCCGACACCGCTTCTCAGTTCCCTCATCTCCGCGCCGTCACGCCGTGCTGACAAGACCCGCCGACGCCCTCGACCTTGACGACGGGGAAGAGACTCTCTCCCGCCATCCAGCTCGGTACGCTCCCCGTACGAGTGGTTCCATACGCCGTCACATCCAAAGCTTTTGGAAATGGTACTGCGAGGAGGGAGAGGAGGTCGCTCGAGGCGAGGAGGGGGGGGTGTTGAGCTGGGAGTCGGAGCTTGACGAGCTTCGAGTTGCTGCAGGAGGGAGGTCAGCGGCGATTGGTAGCGATTGGAGGGAGGAGCTCACCCGTCCGCAAAGGTCAACAGCTCGAGATCTGCTCCGAGAACGAGGGCGAGCACGCACATTCCAACGTCGTCCGCCTTCCTGCTCGCAACGACGGCTTCGAGCTCCGACGTCGTGAGCTTTCCCTGCATCGCGCGCAAGCTCTCCCGCGGTCTATGACCATGTACCCTGCTCGAGCCATCTGGGTCAGAAAGCCCTCTGAGCCCCACCAGCGCGCCTACTCACCTCTCGTGCAGCCAATGCGCCGTCTCAAACAGCAAACACGCCAGTACCATCAACCCCACCGCTCCCTCGACCTTTAAATCCCCCTCACTCCTGGCCGCCTCGAGCGCAGCATGCAGCGCCCAAGGAAGGAACAACACCTCCCTCACGTCGTCCGGCGCCAAATCTGCCGTCCATCCTCGTTTGGCCTCTGCGGCTCTAACGACCGAGTGGGTAGAGGCAGAGGACGACGCTCCCCCGCTGCTGGCAGCGCTGATGATGTTGCTGGGGTCAACGACGCCTTGGACGAGGGCAATTTGAGGAGGGTGGAGCAAGTGGGTGAGGAGGTCCGCGTCGGAGGCAGGGGAGGGGAGGAGGCAGACTGCGAAAGCGGCGCGGATGGAGGTGGAGGTGGGTGCGGGGGATTGGAGGAACGTAAAGAGGCGGGCTTGGAGGGATGCAATCGGGGAGGGGACGCGCTTGAACGCCTTGAGGTTTCGCGTCACGAGAACGTGAGAGTGGTGAGGCATCGCGCGCAGAGTGGACGTGAGTGGCGCGCAGAAGAGAGGTGCGAAAGCGCGAGAGAGGAGCAAGGGGGAAGGAAAGTGTGGGTGAAGGAGCGGGCGCCAACGGGAAGCTTGGACATTTTTGAGCAGGGAGCCCGTGCGCCGTCAACAACCCATAAAAACAACATCCGAATTACAAGTCGACGCCTCAGTCGTCGTCCGACGAAGGGGTGGCGGACTGCGGTGCCTTCGCGCGCAACTCCTTCGTAGGGACTGAAACTGCAAAGTCGAAAAGACGGTCAGCTCAATCGTCGACGACACGACCGAAAGCTCCCAACTGACCTCCATTGAGGAACGACGGAACTTTGCGCCCAGCCTTCTTGAGCGAGATCTTGATGTTCCTCGCCTTGTCCTTAAGCGAGACGGGGTTCCGATTCTTGAGCCCGTCGCTAATGGTCCCATACTCGCCGTGCCGCTCATTAATCTTCGCCCAGCCGTTCGGCCACCTGGCCATCTCCCTCATGAGCAGCCGCTCCTCCTCGTCCGTCCAGTTGACTCGTGCGCCGGGCTTGTTCCGATCCTGGCGGTAGGGGTTGATGGAGGCCTGAGGCGTCGAGTCCGAGTCATCCGAACCCTCGTCGACGGGGGAAGAGCGACGACGATGCCTCTTCTTCTTCTCGGCGCGCTCCTTGCGACTTGAATCAAAGTCGTCCTCGTCGTCCTCGTCCTCGACAGGCTGCTTGCGCTTCTTGGACCGGTTCTTCCTGACGAGCTCCTTGTCCGACTCGTCCGTCTGCACGACGAACCCATCGTCCTCGTCGTCGGTCGAAGGAAGGCGACGACGCTTCTGGCTCGACTTGAACGGTCCAGCGACGGCGTTCGAGCCGCGGAACCGCGATGGCGCGGGGACTGGAGGACTCGAAGCTCGAGCAGCGGAGGTCGAGGGGCGGTCCCTCGATGGTCCAGCGACGGCGCGCTCCCTTGAAGGTCCAGCGACAGCCTGCGACGACGCGGCGGCAGCTTGAGAGGGTCTCGTGCTCGCAAGCATCGCCAGTAGCAGCTCGGGGTCGTCGGGGAGGTTGTGGTTGTGATCGAAGTCGATGGGAGAGTCCTCGCGCTGAGGAGCCTTCTGCTTGCCCTTGTCCTTCTTCGCCTTGTGCCTGGGGACGAGGATCTCGACGACGGGCCTGACCTTGGACTTGTGTCGAGCGGGAGCGACGAGCCCTTCCTCGTCCTCGGAAACGATCGGTTGGTCCTCCTCTCCTCCACCGCCGAAATCCCCGTGATCGAAACCGAGGTCGACTTCTTCCGGCTGCTCCTCGTCCATGGGTTCCTCGACGACAGGCGACGGCTCGCTCTCCTGGACGACGCTCTGCGTCCTCGCGCGCCCGACCTCCGGCAGCGGAGAGACGCTCTTCGGCGGGCGTCCTTTGCCCTTCGTAGTCGTCTTGGCCTTCTTCCCTTCGACCTTATCCTTCTTGCTCAGCTTGGACTTGGACTTGACGACGGGCGGCGAGGAGGCAGAGAACGACTGAGAGTCGAATCGGATCCGAACGGCATCGGGTTGCGCGTCGAGCATCGAGGGCCTAGTGAAGAAATTGTCAGCTCCAGCAGGAGTGGGAAGAACGAGAGAAAGGGACTCACTTCTTGACTCCAGCAGGGACGAGCGAGATGAAGCCGTCGCGGATGTTAAGCGCCGTTGCGCCGGAGACTTCGCGAACTGTCGCAGACAAAGAAAGAGCGTCCGCGCGCGAGGGCTCAGGAGCGGGAGACGCCTCGTCGTCGCTGAGCTCCTGCTCTAGGGCGGCGAGCAGCTCGCGACCTCTCGTCGGGGCTTGCGTACTGCAAGAACGACAAGGAGTCAGTCAACCGCCTCAAGGCACGGGAGAGAGCGTACTCGACCGTGTGTGCCTCCTCGTCGATCGCGAAATCAACTATCGAGCCGGCTCCAGGAGCAGGAAGGAGCTCCTCGTCACTAGAACCGTCCAGCTCTGCCGCAAACAACTCTCGTCCCCTGGTAGGAGCTTGGGTACTGCAAGAACACCAAGAGCTCAGCCAACCGCCTTACGGAACGAGCGAGAGGACGACCTACTCAACCGTAAAGCCCTCGTCCTCGACCTCGACCTCCGACTCGGACTCGTCGTCGTCCATCAGGGCGTCGAGCTCGGCCCGGTTGTTCGGAGCTTGAGCGCTGCAAAAGAACGAAGGTCAGAATTGCTCCAAAGCGAACGCGAAAGGTGGAGACTCACTCGACAACATGGCTTTCCTCCCCCGGCTCGACGACCTCGTCCTCGCTCTCGTCCTCGCTCTCGTCCTCGCTCTCGTCCTCGCTCTCGTCCTCCTCTCCCTCCTCCGCCTTCTTGAGCTCCCGAATCCGTTCACGCCTCGGGGTATCGTACCTACCACACTCATCAGCTCGCCCACTCCCGCCCAAAAGAGAGGAACGCACGTCTCAACCTCCGCCAGAGTCCCTCCCGCAGTCTCCTCGTCGTCCGAATCGACCATCTCCTTGAACTCTTGAATCCGACGCCTGCGCGGCGTGTCGTACCTGCGACCCCACTCAGTTCCGGATCTAGCGCTCGGAGAGGAAGCGAACGTACGTCTCTGCGGCGGTGAACGTGTCGATCGACTGGTCTCGCGGGGCCTTGGCGGGGGAGGAGGGAACGCCGAGAGACTTTGCGACGTCGTCGTCGGAGGTGGGAGATTGCTGCAGGGTAGGAGAAAGTAAGCTGACGTTCGCTGGGAGGAAAGGAGGAAGCACGTGCAGCTCGAGCGACCCGCTGAGGCTCCTCCTCCCCCTCCTCCTCGTCCTCTTCTTCTTCTTCCTCCTCCTCGCTCCCCAGATCACCCTCCTCGTCACTCCCTGGAACGCGCTCTTCCTCGCTGCCCGAACCATCTTCCTCGTCCCCGCCGCCTGAGCCAGCGACCGCGTCCCCATCTCCCTCCTCCTCGCTCCCCTCATTCTCCTCTCCCTCTCCCTCCACCTCCATCCCCAACTGCTCCTCCACCTCCCTTTCCTCCTCCCTCTCACTTTCCTCCGCCTCCCTCTCCTCATCCCTCTGCACCCCTCCCAGACTACTCTCGCTCCCACTCCCCTCAATCCCCCTCGTGAACGCCCTCGCCACATACTCGCAATACTTCCTCAATTCCCCCTCCAAATCACCCCACTTCCACATCGTCTCGAGCGTCTCCCTATCCGCGCCCGTCGCGTGGATCTGGTCGAGCGCGGCTCTGCAGTACGAGCTGAACCGGTTGGACGAGTTGCGGTTCGCGAGAGGGTCGGAGGAGGAGGAGGAGGAGGAAGGGGGGAGGTGGTCGGAGAGGAGGTTGGCGAGAAAGTCTTCGGGGGGGACGGGGGTGCGGGAGCGCGAGGAGGCGGCGAGGTAGGCCTGGTGGGTTCTAGTTAGCGGATGTAGGCAGAGAGGAGAGGGGGACGCACTTGGCACTTGAGCGCGACGAGCATCTTGAGGGTCCCGTCGTGCACTGGGTTATCGACGGGCACGACGTACGTGAGGAACCCATTCGCGGCTTCCCTGAGCGCCTGGACGCTCTCCTTGGGTCGCGAGCCCGTGTTGTCGGGGGCGGAGGAGAGGACGAGGTAGAGGAAGGTCGTTATGTTGGACAACTTGATGAGGGTGTTGAGCGGGCCTTGAGGATCCTGGAGTGCGGCGGGGTGGACGTTGGCGAGAGTCGGGGCGGAGAGGAAGAGGGATGGGGAGAGGTACGCCTTCTTGACTCCTGCGTCGACCGAACAAGTTAGCCTTCACTCAGAGGTTAAGGAGGGCGAACGAGAACCGACCCTCGAAAGCAGAGTACTGCAACATCCGTCCCTCATCCAACCTAGTCCCCTCCTCGCCCACCTCGAGCAACGCCTCGAGCGCCGCGCTCGCCGGCCCTCTAACAAACTCCTCCCGCTGCTCCAGCTCGACCTTCTTAAACTTGCCGTCGAGGATACTCTGGCGCCACGGCTTGCGGCGAGCGGGAGCGGGCGTGGCGGGAGCGCGGAAGAGAGGAGCGGTGAGGGCGAGAGACGCGCGAGGGACTCGGCGGGGAGCGGGGGCGGGGATTGCAGAAGAGGAGGCTCCTCTTGTGTCGTCACGGCGGGTGCGAGGGCGGTTCGTGGACATCGAAGTCGACGGGGAGGAGAGTTGTTGTTTGGTGGGCTGCTGGGCCGTTGAAGGCCGTGGACGCTGGCTTCTGCCTCGAGCTGTTGTGGGGGTCGACTTTTAAAGCCTGGCAGAGGTCGGCGAGGCCTGGTTGGGATAGCGAGGGGAGATGGGGGAGGGCAACACTAGAGGGAAGTCTCTTTGGGCGGAGAGGAGATGAATGCAGAAAAAGAAAGAAATCGAAATCCGCGTGACTTGGGAACGAACGTGGGGACACGCTCGAGTTCCTCCTTGCGAACGACTCTAGCGAGAGAGAAGCTCGCTCCAGACTACAGGGAATCCGTTCCTGACGAGAGACCTCGCGAAAGAACCTCAGAAACCCGCCCAATATCAACATTCGCAACCCTCCCTCCTCTAACTCCCCGCGCCCCCCTTCCTCAGCTCCATCACCATCCTCGCTGCCACCCCCACCTTGACTCCCAGCTTCTCCAACCTATCAATCCCCAACTCTTCAATAACATCAGGCCCGACGCACTCGTTCTCCAGCACCACGCGCGAATCGGCATAGTCCTCTTTCCTCGACGGATCGACGCCGACCATGTGCGCGAGGAAAGCGACGAGGGAGAGTTTGGCGAGAGGGAGGTAGGGGGTGATGGAGGGAGGGGCGAGGCGGGGAGTGGTCGAGGGAGGGGCGAGGCGAGGAGTGTTGTTGGAGCGAGGGTCGGACGGGAGGTGCTGGCGACAGAACGAGCCGGAGGAGGAGGAAGATACGAGGTGCTGGCGATGGGAATGTAACGAGGAGGCAGTGGGTGACGGAGAGGAAGTGTTGAGGTGGAGGGAGAAGGGGCTCGAATGGTGGGAGGGATGAAGGGACGACCGAAAGGGCTTTTACGGCCGAGTGCAGTCGAAGGGCCGTTCGCGTTTGCGTTGGACCAGGGGGAGGGGCGAGGGACGGCGGTGGGGGCGAGAGAAGTCTTTCGACCATTGTAGTTGGACGAGGAAGTGTAGGCCTGTTGATCCACCATGCGGAGAGGAGAGGGGTCGCGAGGACGAAGTCGAGCCGTGGCGAGGACAGGGGTTCCAGCTGGCGCGTCGAGAGACTTTGATGAGTCGCCGGAAGAGGAGGAGGAGGAGGAAGACGAGGAGGAAGAGGAGGAGGAGGAGGAAGACGAGGAGGAAGAGGAGGAAGATGCGACGCGAGGAGGAAGAGGGAGAGCTGGCGCCGGACGCATCTCCTCGTCCTCGTCCTCGTTGGTCGTCGTGCGCCCGTCGCTGGAGGAGATTGGTGCAGCGAGAGCGGCGCGTCTCGAGCTTGTATCCATAGCATCGTCCTCGTCCTTGTCGTCGGAAGAGTCCGACGATGATTCCGAGCTCGAGTCGGTGTCGGAGTGAGAGGCAACGAAAGGAAGGCCATCCTTGCTCGCTGCAGGCGCCAAAACGAATCAGCTCACACACAAACGAGAGAGAGAGAGCGGAACCACGGACCCGCAACCTCTGCGAACCCCGAATCCCTCCTCTGCCTCACTCGTTTCTCCACGTCCTCCGCGACCTCCTCCCTAATCCGCTTCCCCAACGTCACGCTCGACTCCCCCTCGATCGGCCACCCACCCCTCACGCCCACAACCTTCTTCCTCAACCCCCTCACGAGCACTTTCCCACCAAACACCTTCCCATCCTCTCCTCCCTCAATCGTCACGCCTCGCCGAAGCCGCCGCAGCACGGACGAGAACAAGGTCGGCAAAATCCCTTCGCTGGGTCGGTGGAGCAAGAACGCTTGGTAGGCGTCGAAGATCGAGCTGGCGACGAGGGTTTTGGCGGGGTAGATCTGGTACTCTGTCGCAAGCCTGCGGTGGGGTTAGTCGAGCTCCTGGGGGAGAAGCGAAAAGGAGCGGACCAGTCGAAGAAACGGTAGGGAGAAGGGTTCAACTTGATGTAGAAGCAAGGGAGGGGTTCGGCGCGATGGAGGTCGAGGCCCTCGAGAGCGAATCTCAACGAGGGGAAGGAGACGCAGGCGGCGAGGACGAGATCGTGCGAGGTGGGTCGAGGACCAACATCCGAGATCGAGGTGAGGAATCGGTCGTATCGCATGAAGAGCGTCGCTCGGGAGACGAGCTCTCCGGATTTGGTGTTTGGGAGATGGACGAAATTGGCCCCGAGCCTGGAGGAGGAACAAATCAGTACTGCGAACGACGGTGGACCGGAGATAGCTGGGCGCGGACGACCTCGAGCTCGAGTTTGCTAGCTCCCCACGCCTCTCTCCTCCCCCCCCCCCCCCCCCCCCCCCCCACCCGCTCGCCAAACTCTCGAACGCCCTTGCCTTGCTTCTGACCAGCTGCCGCTCGCGACCCCGCCTGAAGAGCTCCCCAGACGGGGGGGAGTCCTCGATCGGCTGCGGCACCCGTCCCAGCCCACCCTGCTGCACCCACGGACTTCCAGCGCTGGCACCCTCGATTGCCGAGGTTCTTGGGAACGCCGACGAAGGAATGACGGCAGGAGTGGATCGAAGGCCTCTGCTCTTGCAGCAGTGGGAAGGCCCGACGCGCGCTCTGCCAACTCTGCTGAGCAGAGTCTGCTCCCCAGGATCCTGTGGTGTCTAACGCAACGCACCGAAATGGTGACCGTTGAAACTATGCCTGCTCACAGTGTGCGGGACTGAGCGGTTCATTCGAAAACGCCAGCTCATCACCTTCTCTTCGATCCTTCTCTTCGCGTGCACGGTGGTTGATGAAGTGCTCGCTCCCCTCACTCCTCTCGCGTTTGTATTACTCCTGCCGAGGGCGAGCTGGGTGTAGGCTGAATTACGGAAGAGACTCCCCCAACGGAAAGCCAGCAGCTCTTCCCACTGCTCCACCTCGTTCGAGAACGCAGCGAACACGATGGTCTCCAGGATCCTCCTCGCTGGACTCACCTTGGTCGCAGCTTTCCCCGCACTCGACATCCGACAGGCTGCTCCCGTGTCAAACACCGTCTCCATCACCAACTGCGTGGCCCCTCAGACCTTTGCGCTGAGCTTCGACGATGGGCCTGTGAGTTCTTCTCATGTTTGGCACCGACGTCGCAGGAACTGACTTTTGCCTTCGCAGTACTCGTACGGCACCAACATCGCAGCGACGCTCGAGAAGTACAAGTCCAAGGGGTCTTTCTACGGTGAGCTTCGGAGCCGTTTCTTGCGCAGGAGTGAGCTGATGCCCCGGAGCACAGTGAATGGAGATAACTGGGGATGCATCTACGACCACGCCGACATTTTGCTCGCGAGGTACAAGGTGGGGCACATGATCGGGTCGCACACGTACGTGTTCCTTCGACGCCGCATGGAGGCAAAGCTAATGTAAGCTCGCGGGTGGAGTCATTCCGACATCTCAACGCTTCCCGCCGCCCAGTTCAACGACGAGATCACCAAGGTACGCCTCACTCTTGCTTTCGACGTCGTTCGCACCCTGCTGATTTCTGCACAGGTCGAGACTGCTCTCATGAAGATTCTTGGAGTCAAGCCTCGCTTTTTCCGTCCTGTAAGTCTCTGCGAGGAGGCTCTCTCCCAGAAACACTCGCTGACCACCGCTCCACAGCCCTACGGCACGTACACCGCCGCCAATCTCAAAGTACTCGCCTCTCGCGGTTACTACACGACGCTGTGGAGCCATGCCAGCCGGGACTCACTTGGCGCGACTGCTGCTCAATCCATCACTAGCTATCGCGCTCTCTACGCTGGCTTCCCGAAGCCAGCCCTGTCACTTGCTCACGGTTCGTCCTTTCCATCTCCTTTTTGATGATCCTCACTCACCTATGATCTTTAGAGACCAATCAAGGCACGTCTACCACTGTCGTTCCCACCATCGTGCCCGAGCTGCTCGCAAAGGGCTACAAGTACGTTCTCGCCGTCAGGACTCGACTCGACGGTGCGCTGACGAAGCTCGCAGGTTGGTCACCGTCGCTGAGTGCCTCGCTCTTTCGCCGTACCAAGTCGTTGGCACCCCCGGCGTTCGCGACGCTACCTGGACGTGCAATGGTGCGTTTTCGTATCGCCTCCCTCGTCGTGCGAAGCTGATTCGAGTCGTCTTTGCTGTCCTGCAGCTGCCGCAGCCGCCGCTGCGTCTTCCTCCATCGCTGCTGCGTCTTCCGCGGTCGCTCTTTCTAGCACGTCTGCCCTCGCTGCGACCACACCCGTCGCCGGAACTTCAAGCGTCGCAGTCGTTCCCGCCATCACCACTTCTTCGAGCGTCGCAGCTCTTCCCTCGCCAACTACGACAACCACCACCACTCCTTCGAGCGTCGCAGCTCTCCCCACGACGACTACGACAACCACCACCACTCCTTCGAGCGTCGCAGCTCTTCCCACGACGACTACGACAACCACTACCACTCCTTCTGGGGTTGTGAGTTTGGCGCGAAGTTGGGAGACGACGAACGGTCCTGACGCACGCTTTGCAGGCATCTACGATTACGCCGATGAGCTAATCAGGCGCTACCAGGCGGGGCACCAGATTGCGTCTCATACGTACGCTCAGGCTCTTCGGGATGGATCTTCGAGGAATGCTGATCCTCGCTCGCAGGTGGAGCCACCCGGATATCTCTACCCTCAATGCTGCTCAGCTGAACTTGCAACTCGATCTGGTGAGTGCTCGAGCTTGGAGGTGTAGAGGAAGGAGCTGAGCTTCCCCCTTCCCAGGTCGAGACTGCTCTCAAGAAGATTCTCGACGTCGTTCCTCGCTTCTTCCGACCCGTGAGTCCCCCCAACCTGTTCTCGTTCTCGTGTCGAACGGTCACTCACAGCCTTACGGTGCCTATAACGCTGCCAACATCGCCGTTCTCGCTTCTCGAGGCTACTACACGAACCTTTGGAGCTTCGACAGCGGCGACAGCGTAGGAGTCACCCCCGCCAACTCTGTCGCCAGGTACAGAGCCATCTACGCCAACTTCCCCGCCCCAGTCAACGCTCTCAACCATGGTTCGTTGCCCTCTCTCCCGCCCCAGATGCTCGCTGACGTCGGATTTCGCAGAGGTTGAGGCGGGAACAGGGACTACGATCGTGCCCACTGTCGTTCCTGAGCTCCTCGCGCGAGGATACAGGTACGCTCACGTCTACTCCCTCCAGAGTAGACACTGACGAGCTCCACAGGCTCGTCACCGTCGCTGAATGCCTCGGCGTGTCGCCTTACCAGTCCATCACGGCTCCCTCGGCGCGCGATGAGACCTGGACTTGCGAAGGTGCGCTCTCCACTGCTTCGAGTTAGATTGGGAAAGCAGCTGATGGATCTCTTGGGTGCAGGAACGCCGTCGGGATAGCGTCCAGGTCGTGTTAGCACACGCGCTGGAGCTCAGGATCTTTGGATTTCAAGCACACTCGTTTCGGTCTCGCTTGTTTTTTGCTTTAGAAAGGTGGTGGGGAGCGTAGTTTTTCTGGTCCACCGAGGGAGTTGTAACCACGACGAGACCCGAGAACTCGTTGCGAAGCGCGCGAATCCTCAGTGCGAGATGATGGAACCTCTCGTCCTGAACTAGGCTGAGGATCTTTGTACGAAGGGGGATTGGAGTGGGCTGAACGAGAGAACAGACTGCTGTACTGACCAGCTCACCGAGCGCGCACTGGGAGAAGGGAGTCAGGCTGTCCTGAGGACTCGACAATCACGCGCAAGTTTCAACTGGATCCTCCTCAGCTGCCTACCCAAGGTTGTTCTCTCTCCTACAGCCACGCCGAGCAGGCCAGGCACGCCGACGGCACCAACTACATAGAGGGCACTCGCTTCGCCCCTCGCTCTCCCGCCAGGCCCGTCCACCCCCATCGCCTTGCCCTTGTCAACGATGGCGCCCCTCCCACCTGGACCAGGAGAACTCCTCCTCCTCCGCCCACGCTCTCGACTCGCCACTCCACTCCTTCTCCTCCTCGTCCCCGCGACACTGGGCTGCCTCGTCGCGTTCCCGATCCTCTGCCTCTTCTCAATCGTGCGTCCTCCCTCCGCTCTCCCTGTGTGCCCGTTCCCAGCTAACGAGGGGTACGCAGGTTCCTATTCTGGGCTTCTTCTCCCTCCCTACTCTCATCTCCGTCACACTCTTTCTCCGTACGTCTTCCTCCCTCCGCACCCGACAACAGCTAACCCTCCTCGCCAGTCTACTCAATCACCTGGATCCTCTACCTCCTCCTCGCCCAAACCGACCCCCCAACCAACGTCTACCTCCCCTTCCTCCCCCTCTCCCCCTTCCGCAGCTTCAAAGTCACTTTCTACGCCTTCCGCCTCTTTCGCGACCTCGTCGCCTCGAGCGCCATCTCCCTCTTCCTCGATTCCCAATTCCGACGCGTCATGATCCTCGGAGGGAAGGACGCCAAGACGATATTGAAGGAGAACGTACTTTACGCGGAGGGAGGGAGGAGGTTGGATGTTTACCTCCCTGTTCGCGCCGAGGGGGAGAGGGAGGAATTGGCGCCCGTGATAGTTTTTGTGGGAGGAGGGAATTGGAGCTGGTGGAGGAAGAGTGCGGGAGCTCAGACGGCGTTGAGGTTGAGGAGGCTGGGGTTCGCGGTGGTCGTGCCGGATTTGACTCAGTGGCCCAGGGGGAAGACCCCGGAGATGGTGAGTCGCCGCTTCGAAGGTGTGGGAGTGGGAGAGCTGATTAGGAGTACAGGTGAGCGATCTGAGGCATGTGCTCGAGTGGACGGGGGAGAGGATTCAGACCTACGGAGGAGATCCGGATCAGATTCATGTCCTTGTAGGTCGCTGTTGCTCTGCGAAGGAGCTCTCGCTAACTCACTTCCGCAGGGTTACGGATCGGGAGCACACCTCTCTCTCGTGCGTCTTTCCTCTCCCTCCAACGGACCGCAACTCACGATCTTTCGCAGCTTACTGTCGTGCAAGACGCCGTCGTTCGCTCGCGCGACGAGGCTCTCTCCTCGTTCGTCCTTTCCTTCTCCTCTCTCCTTCATCACTAAGCTTCCTTGCAGACTTGCCAAAGGACCCGAGCTCGACATCTCTGCCGGCATTCGTCGCTGCCAAATCTGGGGCGAGGAGGCGCGCCTGCCCCCGATCGCCGGTCTCATCCTCGTTTCAGGCGTGTTCGACCTCATCAAGCAGTTGCGCTTCGAAGCCAAGTTGGGGATCGAGGATAGTGCGTCTTTCTCCGGGTTCTTTCGTGGGCTGTGGAGCTGATCCGGATTCTCGCAGTTTCGGCCTTGCGACGCTCGTGCGGACCTTCGACCGGCGCGACGCTTCTCAGCTGGTCCGCCCCTCCCCTCTTCCTCTCGTACCGCACTAACACTCCCTCGCAGTCCCTCCCACCTCCTCTTTGGCGCCAAAGAGATCCTCGACCCCAACCGCCTCCCTCCCAAGATCCTCATCATCGCAGGCGGGAAAGACCTCGATGTTCCCTACGCTCAATCGGTTCTTCTTCGTTCCCTCCTCGTTGGGGTCGGAGTGGGAGTCGTCAGGCTCAAGCTGTATCGCGATGAGACGCATCTGGGTTCGCTGGCGAGTTAGTCCTGTTTCGGCTCCTTTCTTTTGGGGTGCGCAAGAGAGCTGATGCGGTGAGCTAGGCTTGATGCATCAGACGAGGTATAGCCCGTTGATCCTCTCGGAGATTGAGTCGATTGTCGAGGCGGAGTGCTAGGTGGAGGGAGGGCAGCTGTTGTGTTTTGCTTTATTGCCGCCAGGGCGGTCTAGGGTGTAACCTTTTGCTTTACTTGCGCCTTTTTTCTAGTCGTTCTGCTCGGAGAACTCAGTCGAAACGAGTGGAGGAAAGAACGAGAGCGAAGAGGGGTTTCGAAAGTATGAAACGAAAGAAAGAAGTCAAAAAAAGCGTCTCTTCCTCTCCAGAGCCAAGGACGGCCTTGCTCCTTCTCGAACCTACCCACTCAAGCAACACCTGTAAGCGCCCGCTCTCTAACCCCACGACAGACCTCTCTGCGCCCGCACCCGCCCACGACCACGCCATGCCCGGTACGGAGGAGGACGACACGGATTCGAGGGGGAGAAAGTCGGAGTTGGTTAAATTCGGTCAGAGGGGAGGGAGAGGAGAGGGCTGGTACGGGGGCGGGGGAATGGTTCGGAGAAGTTTTGGGAACGTACGAGGGGAAGCGGGAGGGCAGGGAAGGAGAGACAAGGTGGTCCAGAGGGAAAAAGGAGGACGAAGTGCTGACCGTTTGGTTCGACCTGCTCGCAGTTTACTCAAATGGCTCAGGGAAACATCGCATCGGCTGGTACGTTCTTGGTCTGCAAGAGGAGAGCGGAGGAGAGGAGCTGATAATGGGGTTACAGACCTCCAGTGGCTCCTGATCAAGAAGAGCAACTCGTTCACCCACACCCGCCCTGGAGCCTTCCGCATCTTCTCCGCCGAGAAGGGAAACCTCCGCGTGCGTCCCTCCCCCAATCCCGCGCAAGGAAATCCCCACTGACCCCAAGGGCGCCCGCAGAACATCCACGCGTTCAAGTTCTCCGGACTCGCCAACGACCGCTCGGTCGACATCTCGGCCAACGCCGCCGGAAACGGTGTCGTCCTTACCTCGCGCAAGGCCGATGCGTCCCGCTTCCAGGTCGCTAGCGCCCTCGAGAGCAAGAACGTCAAGGGACGCGGTGGACGCAAGACTGCTGGAGCCGTTATCCGCCAGAGTGCATCCGTCGCTGGTCGCTTGGATCTCCGCACCGTGAGTCTTTACATGCGAGAAGGAGGGTGGACTGGGATTGTTGGAAGGAGGTCGAGCAGGAGGGGAGGAGGTTGAGCAAGAAGGGAGGGATGAGCTCGAGGTGCAGCCAGGCGTGGGATGGCTCTGGAGGGGTGATGAGCTAGGAGGAAGGGAAGAGCTGGAGAAGTGCATGAGGCGGAGCAGGAGATCGACGGAGTGGGAGAACAACGCAACTAACGCGCTCATCCTCGCAGCACGCCCTCGCCCGCGCCTCCGCCATCCTCGCCTCCCAGCGCCCCCGCAAGGCTCTCCGCGTCCGCCACTCCCGGAAGCACTAGTCGGCGTTTGCAACATTGGTTCTTTGGTCGTTGATTGATGGTGGTGGTGGAGGAAGGAGGGAACGGGGTGGAGAGAGGTGTGAGGGAGCACCGATTCTTGCAAGATGAGAGTGTATGCCCAAGCAACTATTGGGTGGTGTGGTGATGCGCTGGAGGGCTGTTTTCGTGGTTGGACGTCTGCTCTGGCGCGCTCCTTCGACGACGATTCTGGCGCGAAGCTGTCGAAGCGAAGCTGCCGTAGCTTGAGCTCAGCTGGCTTCTCTTTCCTCTCAGTTCCCTAGAGAGGATTTGCTCCACACTACTCTGCTACCTTTGCTCTGCAGAACGAGTGCTGACCAAGTGAAGAAGAAGGGCTGAGTCTCTCGACGCCCCTGTCGAAATCGGCAAAGGGTCCCTGCTCTCTTTCTCCTCCCTCGCCGCCAGCCCAGCCCTCTCCTCGCCAAATCCTCCGATGGTCCGGCGCTCGACCTCGTACGCCCTCACAGGAGCCGCCGTCCTCCTCTCTTTGCTCCTTCCTTCAGCACTCCTAGGCGGTGGCGCGGTCTCGGCTCAGATCATCTCGAACGGCGAGGGGACTTCCCCGACAGGGCCTCTGAGCAACCCAGAGTGAGTACAGGGTCAGCGTGCGCATAGAGGGAGGTAGGGAGCGGGAGAGGAGAGGGCGGCAGCTGGACGGGGGCGGTGTGGATCGCGATCGCTTTCTCGGAGGCAAGGAGGGATGGGGGCGAGGCGGGGCGGGAGCTGATTCAATCTGGTTGTGCGCGTGCAGGTCTGCTAGGTACGAGTGCGATCCAACGACCTGCGTCCTGCCCGACTGCCTCGTGCGTCACTACCCCTCCGGTCCCGCACGCGGCCTTGCTGATGTCGTCGAGGAACAGTGTGCTTCAGCTTCACCTCCAGGAGGACTATCGCCGCAGGATACGCCTCAGTTCATCAGTGCGTTCTCTCGTCGCAACTCGCCCACTGGAGCTGATGTTGGGTCACCTCCTCCTCCTCAAGCGTTCACGGCGGACGATGCGATCCAGGTCTACACGCGCGATGCAGTCAACCATTTCCTTGCTCAGCGGAGAAACCCCAACGGGTGTGCTCCCAAGATGACATACTTTGCCTCACTTTCCTACACTAACTACTCGATGGTGCGTCGCATTCTCCTTCCCTCACCGCCGACTTCAGCTAATCCCATTACGCAGGTCACCGATTGGTTCGTCGAGGGCAACGAGATCGCTGATCACACGATGGTCCGTCCCTCCGCTCCCTCCTCGTCGTCTTGCTCGCTCACGCACGGCACGAACAGACGCACGCCGGAACGCCCAACTCGTCCGAGATCCTCGGCAACCTCCAGGCTCTCAACAGCTTCGCTGGAATCCCCCTCTCCGCCATCTCCGGCTTCCGCGCCCCTCTCCTCGCTTACAACGGCGACACGTTGACGCAGCTGCACGCAGCAGGCTTCACGTACGATTCCTCGATGACTTCCGCCACTCCTGCGAACGCCACTGGCACGGACGCCTACTGGCCATACACGCTCGATGAGGGGATCGCCAACAACTGCCTCGAGCGAGATATCTGCAGGGGTCAGCTCAAGTTGGATTCGCTCTGGGAGATCCCAATGTACGGGATCTTTGAACCCAACGATCCGACAAAGATCCACCTCATGGTGCGTTGGGTTTCGGTGAGGAGGAAAGGTGGAGGCTGATGAAGTTGCTCGCAGGATCCCTGGCTTGATTCGACGGACATGGATGCGGTACTGGGCTGGCTTCAGCATTCGTTCTTGAGTCATTGTGCGTGCTTTCTCCTCCAGCTGCAAAGGCCGCACTAACGTTCTCTTTCTCGTAACCAGACGAGGGGAACCGTCAGCCCTTTGGTCTCTACACGCAGTACGTCCTCCCTCCCGCGCCAGCGACACGCGAAGAGCTAACGTCCTCTCCGCAGTCCCATCCATCTCGCCGTCGGATACCCCGGCGTCCCCGACCCCATCGCGATGCGCAACATGCTCAACACGTTCCTCGACTGGGCTCAAACCTACTCGAACGTCTGGATCGTCTCGAACCAGCAGGTGAGTCCCCCCTCCCGCTCCTCACGAACGAACGCTCGCTGACTTGGAGACCAGATGCTCGAATGGGTTCGAAACCCCACCACGAACGCCAATATCGCTCAAACCGCCGCGCTGGGCTGCTCGAGACCTTCTGTCGACCCAGCCCTCAAGATCTGTAACGGGATCGAAGCGAACCAACTTGGCTTGCTCAACAACTGCCCTTTCGAGGATTTCCCCTGGTGCGTTCTCCTCTCCCTTCCCTCGGTGCTATGGCTGATGAAGGATGCAGGACGACTTGCTACGGCTGCCCTACGAACCCTCCTACGCCGCAGAACCCCGCGCCACCGCAGAACGTTGCCATCGGTGGCGTGCGGTACCGTCTCCCTTCCAACTGCAGTACCGCCGTGCGTTCCATCTCCAAGCTCGTAGGGCGTCGCTGATCGAGCGCAATAGTTCTTTGATCCTATCGGCAATACCTGCCTCTGCGAATCCTCCGACTGCGCCTTCACGGACGATACTCGGCCAATCGGTCCGTCCCCCCCTCTCCTCTTTCGTCTTCGTAGCTGATGAACGTCGTAGGGAACTACACGACTGGCCTCGGAGGAGGGCAGGAGAACGATGGGACTTCTGAAGGAGGGTCGAAGCCCTCTGGAACGGATAACGCCGCGAGTAAGGCGACGGTTACGGGGACGAAGTTGAGTGGGGCGGAGAAGGGGACGGTTGGCGCTGGGTTGGGGGTGCTGTGGCTGGTGCTGGGGTTGGGGTTGGTGCTGTAGGAGTGGACGAACGGACTTTTGACTAGTGGACACATTGAACGAGCAGCACTTTTTTTTTCTTCTCTCGAGCTGCTGCGCTCTCGGGGGTGTGCAGCGAAGGAAAGGGTGGTATTATGCAGCGGGGGAGAACCTATCGAAAACAACACGCGACGCTCGTTCAGACGAAGACGCCGATCCTCTCCCCGACCTGCGCTCGCCGCTCATCAGCAACCACTTCGCAACGCCGCTTCGCTCAAACGTACCCTAACAGCCGTCTCGAGCGGGACTTGAGAGTTGTTAACGAGGTCGAGATCCCACTGCACTCGTCCAGGAGGGAAGAGGACGATTATCGTGCTCCCCCCATACGCTGCTCCCCATCCAAATCAGCTACGAGCGATCCCACGCGGAAGAACGAACGCACCAAAGTAGCCCACTTCCTCCCCCCTACGAACGAAATCTCCTTGCTTGATCGTCTCAGTGATAGAACCCACGAGCATCGCGCCAATCGAAACGAACGCCACGTCGACCGGGGTCGATCCCGCCGCTGGCATGCTGAGGAGCGTGACTGCCCATCTCGTTAGCTCGGAATAGGGAGAGGAGGGGGAGGACGGACCGTTGCGACGGTTCTTGGTGAAGACGTCTAGAGGCTCGTTGATGGCTGAGGGGTTGACGGTCTGCGGGGGCGTTAGTGGGGAAGGAGTAGGGAGGGGGAGGGACGGACGTAGTATTTTCCGTCGATGCGCTTCGTGGGACCGACGATGGCGTCGATTGGAGAGTGGTACCTGCGTTTTTCGGTCAGCGAAGGAGCATTGCGAAAAGTGAGGAGCGAGATTCACCTGTGGTAGTCGGCTGTGGAAAGGCTCGTTAGGATCTCGCTTCGTGAAGAAGGAGAGCAGGCAAAGTACCTGGTGCAAGCCTGAAGATCGCGAGCTCTCCTCCCTCGAAACCCGCAGCGAGCGAAGCGTCCTTGAGCAAGTTCGCAACCGTAAAATTCCGTCCCTGTACGCTGGTTCAGCCCTCCGTCCTTCCAGAGATCCCAAACCCAACTCACCTTGATCCAAAACTCCTTGGCCTTGTCCACGGACGTGTAGACCGTCAAGCGGCAGTCGGCAGCAGAGCTGATGACGCTCTGGTTCGTCGGCTCGTCGATAGGACGTGCGCCAGGACGGAGCTTGCGGTAGAAAAAGTCGTTGAAGCAGCGGTAGTGGGCCATGTTGGGGTGGAGAAGCTCGCTGCAGTCGACTAGGTCGAAGGGTCTTAGTAGGAAGCGAGAGCGAGAGAGCGACAGGACGCACTCTTGTAGGTCTTGACGAAGGACTGGATGTGCGAAAGTGGGTTGATGATCGAGTCGTAGGCTTCTCCTTGCCTGATAGATTGCTCTCGCAGCAGCTGTGGAGAGGTGGTCAGTCCAGATCGCGGCCGAAGGAATGGGAGACGGACCTCGTTGACCTTGGTCGTTCCGAGAAGCTTCTCCTGCTCCTTTCCGACGTATAGCAGATGCATCCCTAGGCGCACGTAAATCGGCATGCTCTCGAAGATCTTGGGAGGGTTGGGACCACGAGCTGTGGCGACATAGTTCCCGACGTGATGCGTGACAGCGAGCTGCGCCACTGCCATCAGCTTCCCTCTTTCCATTCGACCGCTGCCTGCTCACCTTTTTAACCCAGCGATGTTCGTTATGCCGTCGAAGTGAAGGGTCAAACGGATCGTCGAGGTCGTGTGGAGTAGCGTGCGTGTCGGGGAGTTGTTGGTGGGGGCCAGGATCGGAGTAGATGCAGTGGAGGGAAGAGTTGGGAGGCGGGGAAGGGCGAGATGTAGCAAGATTGGAAGATTTGGGATGAGGGAGAGAGCGAGATTGAGCAAGGGCGTCGCGCCAGGGCGTTGGGAAGCGGACAGGAGGAGGGTCGGTGCCGCTGGAGGGACTCATACCCTGCGAGAGCACACGACATTAGCTAGGGATCTTAACCAGCAGTGCGTGACTCACTTCTCGAGCTCAGGACAGAGCTTCTTCAACCACGGCACGGAGACTGGGAGAGAAGGAGAGCACAGGAGAGGGATCAGCTCACGCCGTGGCCTCCTCGGAGGAACGCTGGCCGGGATCGCAGCTCAGAGCGTACCAGCAAGAACAGCAGGACTCGTTATCCCCATCCCCTCCTCCCCCTCTTGCGCCACCATCGCTCGAAGCGCTTCCTGTCAACAGGGGGGAGAGGAGGTCAGCTCCTTTGGACCATGTTAAGACGCGCCGCCGACTTGCCTCGTAGTCCCCCGTAGTGTCCAGATGGGGTGAGTAAACTGGCTCCATGCGTTCGCGAGTTGGCGTAGGGTGTGGGTTTGGAGGGAGAGAGAAGCGGAAGCTCGAACCTCTCCTCTCCTCGACGCGCTCAGGGCTGTTCGCGAGAACGCGCTTATATTCCAGGTATGAACTGCCTGAGATTCGTCTAGTTCTTTCGTACCTTTCTTGCGAAAATCGTAAGCCTGTACTTCAAGTGGAATCTCGAGCGGCGCCTGTCGCACTCCTCCTCCCTTCCCGGTCCTCGTCTCCCGTTCGGCAGTCAAAGGAAGCATTCTAAAGATGCAGTTCTGCTTCCAATGGGGTCACCGTGAGCACCTGGTTGGTGGTAGCGACCGTCGCATTAACTCAACCTCGCTGCCGAGACCAGGAAGCACTTTTTGGGCAGCAGCAGCTCGCTCACAGCTTGTCTCTGCTTCAATTCGAACAAGAATTATCCTGTCCCAGCTCAGTCGCAAGTCCCACCACCAGTTCTTCCCGTTCGGCGGTCGGTAGAGACAACAACCCTACTCGAAAAAGTGCTACTTCTCCTGCTGATTGATCCTTTGAAGGGAGCGGCTTTTTTTTGGCAGCTTTCGTTCACTCCAGGTCCTCAGGCGAAGCTGCCTGTCCCACTCAACTTCTCTGCTTGAACTTGGCCAGCCGGCATAGGCGAAACTGCGCCCACGCCTTCTCCAGCTGGGTCTCAGCGGGAGATCGAGGAGAGCGCGGATCACAGGCCGCACAAGACACGTCAGTGGCGATGATCGCTCCTCTTGCTGCGTGAAAGGATGGACGGGACGGCGCTGCTGGCGTGGCGTGAACTGGGCGCCTGAGCAGCGTGGCGGCGAGAGAGGACGCTGGTGAGCTCACGCGTTGTCGAGCGCTCTCCCGCTGACGAGGCTCTCCCGCAGGACACGGAGACGCCCTGGCTGGTCCAAGGCGCAGACTCCCCTTGCTCACCTTCGGTTCGACTGCGCCGTGTCTCTCCCTTGGGCGTCTTTTTGTTTGTGCGTTCCTTGTCTCACTGCATCTTCCCTCCGGCGATCCGATCTTCGCGCGCTGCTCTTGATCTTGATCTTGTGGCAATTCAAACACAATGAAAAGAAGAGGCGCCAGCTCGTCGCCCATGGGCCTCCGCCGATCTCTTTTCGCTCGACCTCCTCTCGGCTCAAATGTCTCTCGCTGTTCCCTCCAAGCAAGCCCGTTCCCCTCTCGCTCCTTCTCCCCCTACTCATCCACCGAACTCCACACTCTTTTGACTCCCAGCAGCACTCGCCATGCTCTTCAAGACTCTCCTGGCCACCACCCTCCTCGCTGGGGTCACCACGGTCTCTGTCGTCGCTGAGCCCGACCCAGGCCTCCTTCTCGACCTCTGGCAAGCAGTCACCAAGCCCAAGACCAGCTCAGCAGCGCGCATCACGACGACGACGACGCAGAAGGCGACGACGACGACGAGCAAGGCCACCACCACTTCGAAGACGACGGCGAAGACCACCACTTCGACGACGACGCGAAAGACCACCACTTCAACCACCCCTCTCAGAGCAACTTCCACGACGGCTGCAAGAACAACGACGACTACGTCGACGAGGCTGGTCACCTCCGCCGCGACGACCTCGTCCACTGCACGCTCCTCCACCTTGGCGACCACCACTCCTGTCCTCCCCACCTCCTCGACAACTTCCCGAACGACCTCCCAATCTACTTCAGCTCTCAGCACTCCCACAGTCGGCAGCAGCAATGTCGTCCCCTCGGTTCCCACTACGCCACTCGCATCCACCACATCCTCGACCACCTCCTCCAGGTCGGCTACCACCACTACCTCCTCCTCAACTACCACCACTGCGTCGTCCAGCACTACGATCGCAGCCTCCACGACCGTCCCTGCCGTCATTCCTCTCTCCAGCGCCGTCCCCATCATCGACTGCGTCGTCCCTGGGACCTTTGCAATGAGCTTTGACGACGGACCTGTGAGCTCTTCTCCGTGTGCGCGTCTCGCAAGAGCTGATTTGTGCTCGGCCGTGCAGTATTCTTACGGTACCGACATCGCTGCGACGTTGGACGACTACGATTCCAAGGGTTCTTTCTACGGTGAGTTTGTAGCTGGGGTTTCCGGGGATTGGGCTGATGATTGAGCGCAGTGAATGGGGACAACTGGGGATGCATCTACGATCGCGCAGACGACTTGATTGCGCGGCACAAGGCGGGGCACATGATTGGATCGCACACGTACGCTTCCCTCCGAAACTCGCTCGGACAAACGCTAATATTGCTCGCAGCTGGAGTCATCCTGACATCTCGCTCCTTAGCGACGCTCAGCTCAGCGAAGAGATTACTCGGGTGTGCTTCGCTCCTGCTTCCGACCTCGCTCGCTCCCTGCTAACTTCCGCCCAGGTCGAAACCGCACTCATGAAGATCCTCGGGGTCACGCCTCGCTTCTTCCGTCCCGTA
>JANGFH010000535.1:0-13404 GCA_025758715.1 Glaciozyma martinii | reverse complement strand
TCATATCTGCAAAGGAGGACTCGTTTCGTCGAGTGTTGGACGAGAGATGGCGATTCCAGCGAGGCACCTTGACGCGCGCCCGTTAATCAAACTGGCACCGGATATGGGTCGCCCTCTCTGCTCCTTCCACAGGCCCTCTTGTGATGATCTGAAGCTGGGGATTTGATAAGAGTGTTCTAAAACCGAGGTCCCCCCGCATCAGGGCGAACGCAGCGACGCCTCGCGGCGCGTTTTCATCAGTTCAGGGCTCCAGCGGCTGGGTTATCCTCCGCCCTATGACCATCTATAACTCTCATTTCAAACGGAAAGAAACGAGTAAGAGGAGATGGAGAAATTACGAGTTGAACCGTATCTGGTACAAAACCGAGAACCGGGCCAATGATGGTGAGGGTGGGTGGCCTCAGCAAGAGCGAGTCCGGAATCCGTGATTCCGCTCTGGCCGCATCTATTCGTCTGCTTGCGCCTGCTCAAGAGCTGGGACCGCTCCAGCGCTGTGGCCGAACAATCCTTGCACCCTCGTGACTGTATCTCCAGCTGCGCGCGTCGAACGGCACAGCTGCTTCTGCTTGCTCCATCGCACCCCGTTCCAAACGCGAGGCTCGTCTCCCCAACCACCTCACCCAGCAACTGGCGCCTCCAGATCAGGTAGCTCAACGATAATTTGACGTTTCTTCCCTTGTAGGAGGGCTCGAGAACGAGAGAAAGGCGCCTTCACCCGATCCACGGTCAGGTACTTCCCTCTCCCTCCGACGACGCGCTCGACATCTCAAGAAACCTGGCAACGCCTGGACTGGCCTTCCAAGACCGCGGCGCTGGCCCCACCCCCCTCCCGTCGCCTCCTCCACCACCGCCTCCACCACCTCCCTCTCTTGAGAGTGTCCCCTCCTTCCAAACCGATTCCTCAGCAGCCTGCAGGCGGGGATCTGGTAGATGGAAAGCTACAGGTACGCCGGTTTTGCGTGGAGGAGGAGGAAAGGGGGCAGGTGGGAGGGCGGGCGCCTTGCGGGAGCTGACGACTCTGAGTGAGAAGGATCCTGGCTCTCCCCCTCCCCGACGAGAGGCCCTGCTGTACTCTCTGTGCCCTCTGGATACACTGCGGTGTTGCCAGGCGCGGCTTGAACGCTGGGGAGGAGGAGGTGCTGTGGATCTGACAGCTGCCTGCAGAGCTCTGCAGAGGGCTACAGAGCTGGTTCCTGGTGCTTCTGTACTCGGGGCAATCCAGGGACGATACCTACGGCCAGTCCTCCAGCTTCGCAGGAACGTTTGCTGCTCCCCTCTCCCATCGACACACCTCGACAGTGGACACCACGCCCTGTCCTAATTCGGTCCTCGCGCTCCTCTCCCTCCTTTGACACGCGCCGACTTGCTCCTTCTTGACCTTCTGGATCATCGTACCTCGCTGCTCTAGCTCGACCTGCTCAGTTTCACAAGCTCCCGGACTTGTGTTCCGACGAAAGAAGCTTCGGGAAAGGGGGGCCCGCTGCCTCGGCCTTCCCTCTGTTCTAGGAACAGGACTCGTCTCTCTCTTGCTCCTACCACACCTCCCTCCAGCACTTTGACATGCCCCGCGACCCTCTCACCACTCACGCCTACCTCGTCGGAGGCGGAATCGCCAACCTCGCCGCTGCGACGCACCTCCTGCACGACGCAAAGGTTCCCGCCGCAAACATCCACATCATCGAAGCAGGACCCGTCCCTGGAGGGGCCATGGATGGCGCCGGGGACGCTGAGAAGGGCTACATTCTGCGCGGTGGTCGGATGCTCAACTTCAGTGCGTCCTCCGTCCAAACCGAGCGCCCTCACTGACGAGCTGAACGCAGGTTATCTCTGTCTCTACGACCTTCTCTCGACTATCCCCTCTCTCTCCGACCCCGCCGTGACGGTCATGAAGGAGATCCTCGACTTCAACGCCGTCCCAGGGAACAAGACGGACGCTCACGCTCGTCTCGTCGCGACTGGAGCAACCGTCGTCGACACCAAGACGCTTGGATTGAGCAGCAAGGACCGTCTCGACCTCGTCAAGATGACGCTCGAGAGCGAGTCGAGCCTCGGACTCACGACGATCGAGCAGAACTTTGAGCCGCACTTCTTTACGACCAACTTCTGGTTCCTTTGGTGCTCGATGTGCGTTTGTTTCTGTTTCTTTTTCGAGAGGGAGCAGGGAGCTGATAACTTGGAGCAGGTTCGCGTTCAACCCCTGGCATTCGGCGGTCGAGTTTAGGAGGTACCTCCACCGGTTCATCCACGAGTTCCCTCGAATCAACACGCTCGCTGGAGTGGACAGGTGCGCTTCGTTCTCTCGTTTCCTCTGCGACAAACTCGCTAATTCGCGAGCGCAGGACTCCGCTCAACCAGTATGACTCGATCATTCGCCCCATCGTCGAGCACCTCAAGTCCGCCGGAATCGACTTCCAGTACGGTCCGTCCTTCCTTGTATCCCTCCTCCAGCAGGACGACAAGCTAATTAAACACTGCAACAGGGACCAACGTCGTCGACCTCGAGTTCTCTCACGGAGACGTCGTCGCCCACATCGACATCGTCAAGGACTCGCTCCCCTCCAAGATCAACGTCACCCCGAGCGACCTCGTCTTCGTCACTATCGGATCCATGACCGCCTCCTCCACCATCGGCTCTCACACCACCCCCGCGCCTGCCCCCGTCTTCCCCAGCGTCGGCGGGCCCTGGGCACTCTGGAAGACCCTTGCGGAGGGACGACCGGCGTTCGGCGACCCTAGCAACTTTGACTCGAGGGTTGGGGAGAGCAACTGGGAGAGCTTTACGGTCACGTTGAGGACGCCCGAGTTCTTGGACAAGTTGACCGAGTGGAGTGGGAATCAGCCTGGGACTGGAGGTGCGTTTGTGTTTCAATGTTTGGGGACGAGGAGAGCTGACGGCGCATCTGGGATTGCAGCACTGGTCACGTTCAAGGACTCGAACTGGCTCCTCTCGATCGTCGTGCCGCACCAGCCTCACTTCCTCGGACAGCCGGAGAACGTCCAGGTCTTCTGGGGCTACTCGCTCTTTACGGACCGCGTCGGAGACTTTGTCAAGGTGCGTTTCTCCTCTTCTCCCTCCTTGCTCCTCGCTAACACTGGCTCGCAGAAAACGATGGCCGAATGCACGGGCGAGGAGATCATGACCGAGCTTCTGGGACACCTCAACTTCCCCCTCTCCCTCGCCTCCAACGCGACCTGCATCACGACCATGCTCCCCTACATCACCTCGCAATTCCTCACTCGCACGCACGCCTCGCGTCCTCCCGTCCTTTCGCCCTCTCGACCCAACCTCGCTTTCCTCGGCCAGTTTGTCGAGATTCCCGAGGACGTCGTCTTCACTGTCGAGTACAGCGTGAGGGCGGCGCAGACGGCGGTGTTTGAGATGATGGGGTTGGAGAGGAAGCCCAAGGCGATTTACAAGGGGGAGAGGGACCTTCACGTGCTGGTCGACGCGTTGAAGGCGCTGCTTTCTTGAGGGAGCGGAGGACTGGAACTGGTGGACACTGGAATTGACTGGGTTCGATTCGATCCGTCAGGGGCGCAGAGGAGAGCGATACTTGTGTAGTTTCTGAGCTCGGCAGCGCAAAGGTCAAAAGCGACGCGTTCTTAGCGTGTCGCAGGGTTAGAGCCCAGTGACTGGCCGAGCGCGGAGAAAACAGAGTCGGGACCTCTCCTCCCGAATTGAACATCCGTGTTCAACCCTCGACACTCACCCCCGCCTGCCATGTCGAACCAGCCAGGTCAACCGTCAGTGCTGCTCGAGCCGACCCCTCGCCCCGTTAACCCCCAGGGACTCCCTCTCCTCGGAACGTGAGTTTCGTTCAACTTGGGCGCCGGGTTGAGGGAGCGGTGTTGGGGCGGGAGGCGAGGGAAAGAGAGGTTGCAGAGCGGGTGGGTGAGAGGCTACGCTGTGGGGCGAGCAGCTCGGTGCAGCCTCGAAGGGTCGAGGGAGAGGGCGAACCGCTGAGCTGGGACGGCGCTGGGAGGAGGACTGGCTCAGGACGTGGCTTGGCCGGGAAGATCTCGAGCTCACTATGATCTCAAACAGGCGAGGAAGGCAGATCAAGCTCCGTACCAACATCTACCGCGTCAACCTGAACGTCCCAGCGGCGACGGCCTGGTGGAAGTACTCTGTGCGCGCTCTCCTCTTCCTTGCTGTGCGCGGACGAGCTAAACAACCGAATCCATAGGTCAACATCCTCTCAACCCGACCTCCTCGAGTCGCCGGCGCGCCCCCCACTCTCCCGCCCAAGTCCCTCCTCCGCAGGATCTGGGCCGCGATGGAGCAGGCCGAGCTCCTCGCTCCGCACCATAGTAAGCAACTTCAAGGAGTCTTGCCAGTTTACGACGGTCGCAACGCTTGCTTCACCGCTCTCCCACTTCCGACCCCGCCCAACGGTGGGAGTCTCAGGGTGAGTCCTGCGAGCGAGAGAGCGAGCGAACGCGAGAGCTGATGTAGAGCGCAGATCATCGTGACGCTCCCTGGAGACCGACCTGGACAAGCCGACTTCTCCGTCGACGTACATATGTTCTCCAAGAATTCGTGCTGCCTAGCGCTAGCTAATCCCCGACGACGGCAGTTCTTCAACCCGATCAAGCTCGAGGTCGACGAGCTCAAGAAGTGGTACAACAATACCAGCGCCGTCGCCAACCAGTCGGACGCGACGGACTGCATCCAGGCGCTCAACGCGCTCTTCCACCACGGTCTTGCCCTCCTCTACCCGTCGAACAAAACGACCTTCTTCGTCGGCGACCCAGCTCAGCACCACCTGGATCCGAGGAAGCATGCCCCCGTCAAGCTGCCTCGCGGAATTGAGCTTTGGCGTGCGTTCCTCCCTCTCGGACATGCTTGACAACGCTGATCTCGTTCTGCCAAATCTAGGTGGATTCTTCGAGTACGTCCAGTCCGCCTCCGCCTCGCTCCCTCCTCGCTAACCCCTCTTTCCCTCCAGAGCAGTCCGTCCATGCTTCCGAGGCCTCTACCTCAACCTGGACACCACCTCGGGCGCGTTCATCCAACCCGGTAACCTTATCGACTGGCTTCTCACGTTCCTCGGCGCTCGCATCCAATCCCTCTACGCCAATGCGATCAACCCCAGAGAGATCATTCGCGTGAACCGTCTTCTCAAGGGCGTCATGCTTATCATCGGATTCGGGCATGCGAAGGCTCCGCTCAAGAACGTCAAGGTCAACATTGGCCTGTCGAGGGAGTCGGCAGCAACGGCAACGTTCAGGGTCGGAGACGATGGAGTAGTCATGACGGTCGAGGTGCGTTTTCTCGTTGGCACATGAGGAAGGAGACAGCTGATGAGGGGTGGCGAGCAGGAATACTTTAGGACCCACTTCCAAACCCAGCTGCAATACCCTGAACTTCCGTGCATCGAGACGAAGCGAGGAAGGCTGTACCCGATCGAGCTCTGCACGATCCAGCCTGTACGTCGATTGCGCTTGCACTGGGACGCCTGGATCGCTGGCAACCTCGCTGACTCTTCTCCACTCTACAGGGGACCAGGTCGATGCGCCGTCTTGACAAGGAGCAGCAGGAGCTCGCTACCACTTTCCAGACGCTCGCGTGCGTACCTCTGCCGGGCGGTTTTCGAGAATCTCGCTGATCATCTTCGCACAGGCCTGCGGAGCGCCTCAGGACCATCTGCGACCTCCGTTCTCACTCGCTCTCCAACGCCCATGTTCCCTAGTACGTCCTCTTCCTTCTGTGCCATCCTCGGCTAACGTCTCCTTCCTCGCAGCCTCCCTCAGTTCGACATCACGCTCGAGGCGAACGTCTCCAAGGCTTTCGGTCGCATCCTCGCTCCTCCCAAGATCAACTACGGACGATCTCCCGAGTCTCGCGTCGACGAGGGGGCTTGGCAGATGGGAAAGAACAGGCAGAAGTTCCTTGATGGCAGCGGCTTCGGCACCTTTGCGCTCCTCGTCAAGGACCAGCAGTCTGCGCGAGCGGCGGAGGAGTTCTTGAGGAGGTTCTTTGCAGTTGCGAACCAGCTGGGTGCGTCTTCCTCCTTTGACTTTACGAGCGAGCATGCTGACGAGGCGGAGAACAGGACTTCGCGCACCGACGAGCTTCCCTCAAGGCGTCGCCTACATCGCTGGGAACCAAGATCCCGCTCGCGCGATCGCAGCGGCCCTCGACCACGCTTGCGGCGCGTTTCGCAACCCGAAGGTCGACGTTATCTTCTGGGCGTTTGACCTCAAAAAGGACGACCGTTACGACCAGTTCAAGACGGAGGGTGCGGTTTTCGACCGGGCTTTCTGGGGGAGGGAGCTGACGGGCTGCACTTCTGCAGGCATGTTCTTGGGAATCCCGACTCAAGCACTCCAGACTCGCAACTTTCGCAAAGTGGGAGACTTCCAGTTCTGTATCAAGTGCGTCGTTCGCTCTCTTCGCCCGTACGAGTCGAGCTGATCCGGTCTTTCGGCGCAGCTTGAGCATGAAGCTGAAGTACGTCGGCGTTGGCGTTTACCACGACAGCTACTAACGCCCCTGTCGTTCGCAGCGGAAAGCTGCGTGGTCAGAACTTCTCGTTTGTCGCGGGCTCGTTGTGCGGAGGTGGCACCGCAGCTCCCAGCTGGCTCGAAACTCACGACACGATGGTCATGGGTTCGCTCTTCCTCTTCCGCGTCCACAGGGTTTCGCTGAACATCGTTCTCGCAGCTGCCGACTTGACTCACACGGAGGACAAGCCTTCTGTCGCTGTCGTCGTCGGGAGCCTGGACGTTGGTTGCTTGGTTTATGAGGACGAGATCTCGGCTCAGCCACTCGTCGAGCCTCCGACGCCGCAGCGTGGAGAACTTCGTGAGCACTCTCGCCTTTCTCGCTGAACGCTGAGCTGATGGAAGGAATTGTAGCGGCTCGAGCGAAGAAGAGCGAGGTCATCGTTAACATCCGCAAGATGGTTCTCGTTCGTCATCCTTGTCTTTTGGTGCAGGAGGGAGAATGCTCATCTTGGAAGCGCAGGGTCTGCTCAAAAGGTTCTCGGCGACGAACCAGCGTCCTCCTCCTTCTTCGATCCTGTTCTACCGCGATGGTGTCTCCGGTGAGCTCGAAATGGAGCGCGGCTTTCAAACCTTTAGCTGACGGATCATCGTCTCGCAGAGTCCGAGTTCTCTGTCGTCCTTTATTATGGTTATTTCCTCCCTTCCTCTACTTGGCGGACTGCAGTTGACGATTCTCGCAGAAATCCCTGAGATCAAGCGTGCGTTCCAAGACTTCAAGGCCGAGTTCCCGCGCGCGAGTGGCTGGATGCCCAAGGTGAGTTTCGTTCTCGCACCTGGTCGTTCGGATGGCTTACGAAAGGACCTCGCAGCTCACGTTCATCTGCACGCTGAAGCGTCACCACATTCGCTTCTTTGGAGACGCGAAGGACGACCCTCTGAGCGTTGAGGGCAAGAACCAGAACATCCCCGCTGGAACGGTGGTCGATTCGGCTGTTGTGGCTGATGCTCGTGGTGCGTTTTTGCCTCTCGACCCTGCCTGAGAGGTTGTGCTGATTGCTTCTTTTACAGCGTTCGATTGGTACGCAGCTGCACACCATGGGATCCTCGGGACCACCAAGCCGACTCGATACGTCGTGATGGAGGGTGAGCTTTCTCTCGAGCCTGTGTGCGAACTCGTTCTGAGCTTGTTCCTTCTCACAGATGAGCATTGCATGATGTGCGTCATCTTCGAGCGTTGTTCCTCCCCGCTGCTCACTAACTCGCTCGTTTGCAGGCCCGATGACCTCCAGTCCAGCACGAACGCACTCTGTCACGGCTACCAGCGCTGCAACCGCGCCGTCTCGATCCCAGCTCCCGTCTAGTGCGTCCTCTCCTCATTTCTCCGCCTTCATCGCTAACCTCTCGCTCCGCTCCGCAGCTACGCCGACCTCATTGCCACTCGCGTTCGCGCTTGGCTCCCGCAGGACGATGGAAGCATGTTCAGCGGAGGATCGAACGGGACGCCCCAGACGCGCGCGGCCGACCTTGCTACTGCGCAGGGGATCATCGACGGGATGAGGACGGGGAGGTCGGCGCTCAATGGCACCCAAACCGAGAAGCCGAGCATGTGGTTCTTGTAAAGGTGCGTTCTTCTGCCGGAAGAGCGGAGAGCTGATGCGGGTTTCTCTTCCAGACGAGAGGAGCGAGGCTCGGTGGGCGACAGCTTGTTCTTTTGTGTTCGTCAGTCGTGCCAAAGTGGAGTGCTTGTTGTTCGCGCCAAATTTGAGGGCTTCTCTCGAGAGTCGCTCGGCGAGTGCGACATCGAACCTCGTGTGTTTGTCGTGCGGACGAAGAAGCCATCCTACTCGCTATCCAGAGAGTCCTCTTCCCCATCCTCCTCGTCTTCCCACTCTGATCCCTCGTCGTTCCCCACGCTCTCAACCTTGACCAGCTCGTCCTCGCTCCACCCCCACACCGGCTCCTCCAGATCCTCTTTCTCGACGGCCTCTTCGCCTGCAAGATCATCGGGGTACTCGTAATACCCTGCGATGTAGTCCCACTCGGTCTCGTCCGCCAGCTCCAGAGAGATTCCCTTCTCGGCGCACCAATTGCGCAGCTCCTGCAGCCTGCCAGGAAGGGAATCCTCTGCGACGTCGGGGATACGAACCCTCTCCAGCGTGCCCTCGAAGCGGCGAAGGAAGACGAGAAGATCCATGAGACCCGGGATAGGGCCTCGCGCCAGTACGAGTTCCTTGAGAGGGTTTTGGAGGCCTTGGACCGATTCGTGGTTGACAAGTTCAAAGTCGCCGACGATGGCGAGGTGTTCCGGCTTGCGAAGCGAAGTCATCGCCGGGGCAAAGTTGGCAGGGATCCGGTGGATTCGATGAACGGAGTGGGTCGGGAAGGTGATGCGAAAGGTGAGCCGTTCGAGGTTGGGAAGATGCTCGATGAGGTGAGGGAGGACTCCAAATTCCGACGAGTTGTCCACCTCGCGATGGCTTCCCTTCCTCGTGATGACCAGCTCCCAAATCGCACTCGCGACGAGGGCTTTGTTCAGCGGATCATCGTCTTCCAGCTGGAAGTCCACGGAGACGTCGCAGGAGAGCCGGCGGAGGTTGGGAAGGAGGGGGAGGATGGCGGCGAAGAGGGACGACCGCCACGAGCCCGCGTTGGGGAACCACGTAGGAGGCATAACTCCCGCGAGAGTTTCGAGACCGCTTGGGATGGTGCGGGACGTAGGGTTGTCGCTCAGACGGAGTCCGCGAACGAGTCGGCCGTGCTGAGGAGCTTGCTCCTCGAGGAAGTGGGCGAGAGCTGAGAGCGACGCCGTGGAGAGATCGACGGTCTGCGTTGGAGAGTACTGCGGTCAGTGCCTGCCCAACTCACGCACTCGCCGACCGAGCTTACCTCCCTTAAGAACGGGCGCGCCACAGCAGCAAACTCGCAGCTGACGAGAGCGACGTATCGGACTTCGCGGGTGCTGGCGCCTATGCAAGAGAGCTCGATGATCTTGGAGGTGATCTCTGGAGGGATGGTGTCGAGGGAGGGGCGGCCAGCGGCGAAGGGAGGAGCTCCGGCGGTCTGCGAGGAGATCAGTTCAGTTCAGTGGGGACCTGGAAGCTGGAAGCTCGAGACAAAGGAGCTCACCGTGGAGAAGACTTGTGCGCTAATATTACTCTGAAGTGGATCCATCGTGCGCGAGTGAGGTCGAGCGGGGTCGAGGCGGGAGAGAGAAAGACGAAGCGCCAGCAGAACTCCAGGCGACGGCGCGTGCTTTCCTTGGGTCTCCCTCCGAGTTCGTCGGATTGTTGAGTAACGAAGCCAAAGCCCTTTGTTCGTTAGGCTGTAGTACTGAGTTCGAGGAGCGGCGCAGAAGAAGCAGTTCCTGCGAAGCTCTCCTTGCCCGTTCTCTCGCCCAGTCTCCTCATCGCAACAGCCTCATCGCAACAGAGTCAATTGAGATCATCCACCACCTCCACATGTTCAACCTCCTCCACCTTGAACACCACCTCCCTCTCCACACACGCAGCCCTCAGCATCTCCACTCCCTCCTTCGCGATCCACGGCGGACGATTGACGACGCTGAGCTCCTCGAGCTCCTCGAACCTCCCCATCCACCCCAGCAATTCCGCCATCGATAAATGAAAGTGCGAAAGGATAAGGCGCTTGAGCGGAGCCTTCCACGTTGCTTCGACGACGGGGAGGGAGATGAGCGCCGTATCGTCGACCCAAAGCTCCTCGAGATGCTCAAGCGCCGCAATCGTGTTCCCCGCCGACAGTACGCCAGCTGCTCCGTGCAGGAGGGAATCACCGCGCACGAGAATCCGCAGGGTGCGGAGCCGAGGGAATTGGGCGATGAGGTTCGCGATGGCGACGCTGTCGCAGGTGGGGGCCAGGCTGACGAGCTTCAGCTCGCGTAGTTGGGTCCTGAAGGGGTGGACGGCTTTGACGAAGGCGAGGAAGAGGGGCTGGTGCGTGATGAAGCTCAGGTCGAGAGTGATCGTCGTCAAGTTGGGGAGGAAGGGGAGGGAGGAGGTGTAGTGGGAGCAGCGGGTGGTGAAGATCGGGAGGTCGCTGGTCTGGATGACACGAAGGGAATGTGAGTGCGGCGCCGAAGGTCGGGATTGTGTGATGGCGAGGATGTGATGGGTGCAGCAGAGGGTGGTGACGTGCTGGCCGTGGCGAGGAGCGATGTCGCGGATGAAGGCTTCGATAGCGGCGTTGGAAGAGATGTGAAAGTCGACGGTCTGGCAAGGCAAGAAGCTTGTTAGGTCAGAGCACGCTTCGTCCCACCGAAGCCAACGCACCTGCCACAGCCAGGGCTTCACCATCGCACTAAACTCGCGATTCACGAGCGAGAGAGCGCTCAACGAGCGAGCGTGGCCATTCGCGTTGACGGCGGTTGACTCGTGGACCCAGCGAACGATTTCCAGCTTGATCTCGGGCGGGAGATTGCTCAGAGTTGGAGCGAGACGGTCGGCCATCGCAGGCGGTATAGGGAGGAAGGAGTGGGTCGTCCGGAGAGTTCTGCGAGAGAGTCGCAAGGTCAGCCTCGCTAGAGCACAGAGCCCAGACGTAGAAGCCTACCTCTGGCGGAGTCCTGACAGCTGGAGTGAGGAGCAGATTCCTGAGGAAGCACGACGAGGTACGAGCCGGACCTGCTGGGGAGGAACACCATCAGCCCAGCTCCCAACGCAGGTGTACTGAGTATCCCACTCCTTCCACCCAGTCCCACTGTCCACTCGAGCCCAGCGACGAGGCTACGCCGCCTGCTCCTCCCTCAGCCTGACTCCGAATCGACACGCGCCGCCAGTTGTCGTCCTCGTCGCGCTGGCTCCACCCCGTCCCTACGCGCTTCCAAACCAGGACTCGCAGGCGCGTGTCCACTCTGCTGAGCCGACTCGCCTCTGCTGCTCACCTGCGTTGGAGAAGGCGAGGCGGTTAAAGTCGGGAGCAGGAGAGGTGGGAGCGGGCGCTGGAGGAAGAGATTGAGCTGGCGGAGCGTCGCCGGTCGATCCAGTCGATTTATCGCTGTCCTGGGCCCGAAATAGCGAGGCGGCGCAGGCGGTGGGAAGGAGAGAAGTTGACCTGGAGGCTCACGAGATCGAGAGGAGTCCTCTCGCGCGCGTAGTCCTCGCCTTCACCTCAAGTCTCTGCTCGAATGGGTATGTACTGGGACTGCCTCTAGGTGCTTGAAATTCAGAGCATTACGTGCTCCAGGCTGCACCTTGCACGCCGCTGAACGAGCCAAATCGAGCCTCCGCTTCCTTGTTGCAAGTCCTCCTTTGCAAGGTCGTTCCCGTTCTAGGAAGGGTCATTCGCTATCCAGGTACTCCTCGTACCTACCCCAGCGGCGTCTCGTACCCTTCTCCTCATCCGCCAGAGCGTATCCCTCCCCCGCCTCACTCTCAACTTGAATCACCTGCTGCTCAGACCAAAGGGATCAGTACCTGCGAGCGAGGGGGGTCGCGAAGAGCTCACCATCGCGGTCCTTGATCTCGCGCGCCGTTCTTGAGGATGGTAGCTGCGAAGGAGCGAGCGATCAGCACCTTCGAGCGAGGAGGATCGCGAGGAGCTCGCCACCGGGATCGAGTATCTTGTGCGCCATAGTCGAGGAGACTAGGAGAGTAGCTGCAAGGCGAGCAGAGTACACACGCAAGGAACGCGTCAGTTCGTTCGCGGTTTAGGCCTGAGGCGACCTAGAAGTGGAGACGACGCGCCGTTCACGACCTGCGCGCGTCGCCTGCGCCTGCACCGCAACCGAAATTCAGCTAACCATAGTCGACGGCAGATATAGCCTCCCTCCTCCCTGGCTTCCTAGGCCCCAGGCCGTACGAGCGCGGGACTCCCGCGGGCCCCCTTCTCCCTCGACGCGACAAACACTCACCGAACGCGCCGCTGGTTCCCCGGCTGCTGCGCTCGACTTGGTTAGATTCAATCACACTGGGACGATTGCGTCAGACCTGGGAGAGCGCGGTCAACACCTGCCAGCACGCGACGAACGAACTCGAGGAAGAGGCACCTCAGCGACTCACTCTCTTGGCCGAATCCGCGCTCGATGGTAGACAGGCGGTAGACTCCTTGGCTCGGCTAGACTGAACGGACGCGTCGTGGCAGTCGACCAGAGAGAAAGTAGGAGACGGACCAAAGTCAAAAAACGCGTCCTTCGCTCACTGACCTCCTCCTCCTCCTCTCTCTTCCTCACCGTTTCTATTCCCTCAAGTCGCACAGGCTACAGCGTCCAGCAGGACATCTCACGCCTCCGAACGAGCCAAATCGAGCCTCCCTTGGTTCTCCTTCGCAAGGTTGCTAGTTCCAAAAGGTCAATCACTTTCCAAATACTCCTCATACCCCGTCTCCGTCTCGTACCCCTCGTCCTCATCCTCCCACTCAGATCCCTCGACGTCCCCCACACTCTCGACCTTGACGAGCTCGACCTCGTTCCACTCCCACGCCGGCTCCTCCAGATCGACCTCGTCCCCATCCCCACCGAGGTAGTCCCGTTACGTCTCCTCAACCAGCTCCAACGTGATACCCTTCCCAGCGCACCACGCCTGCAGCTCCTCCACCCCCAGAGTCCCCGTCACGTCGATCCCGATGCGAACCCTCCCGAGCGTGCCCTCGAAACGCCCGAGGAAGACGAGGAGCGTGTTGAAAGGTGGCACCTGACCTCGCGACAGGATGAATTCCCTGAGGGGGAACTGTAGGCCTTGTAGGGATTCGATCTCGATGTGGTCGGCGAGCTTGAAGTCGCCAATAATGGCGAGGTACTCGAGTCGTCGCAGCGAGGCAATCGCATCGTAGAGCTCCTTGAGGATCCGAGTGACTTCTTGAGAGCGGCGACGTTGAAAGTATTCTCCCGCTGTGATGCGGAAAGTGAGCCGTTCGAGGTCGGGGAGATGGCGGAGGAGTTCCGGGACGATCCAAAAGTTCTCCCCCGCGATGACATCGCGTCGGCTTCCTGAGCTCGTGACG
>JANGFH010000533.1:0-22261 GCA_025758715.1 Glaciozyma martinii | reverse complement strand
GGGAGGGGGGGAGGGAAGGGACGGCCTGGTACGCTGGTGAGGGCTCCCAGGGCTCGATAGGAGGGATTGAGGGGTCGTCAGAGTCGAGGGACTCGAGGTTCGTCGAGGAGGCGATGCGAGAGAGGGCGGAGGGGAGGTGGGGGTCTGAAGCGGAGGGAAGGACGTCCTCCTCGTGGATTGCGCTGTCGCGGTTCGAGTAGGCGAGGCCGGCGCTCGTGTCCCTCGACGGCATCATCATGCTTGCCGACCTTCGAGCGCTGGTTCGTCCTCGAGGGTCGAGATCGTGACCATGTTCGCGCACGCCAGGTCCGATTGAAGCTGCCCGGCGCTCGTTGGAGAGGTTGGCGGCGGTGAAAAAGGTCCAGGAGGAGGAAACGAGTGTCGTCTCTTCCATCACGTCCAGTCGGCGAGGTCCAATCCCTAGAAACCGCAACGCGTTAGCTCCCCTCCCCACCTCGCAAGCCTCCCAGCCGAACGCACCTTCTGGCCAGTCCGTCTTTGCGATCCCGCGCAACTTGATGCTGATGTCCCTGATCCGGCTGGGCTTGGCGAGCGTGAGCGTCAACAGCCCCCTCAGCATCGCTGGTGGTGGCTCATCGGCCGCCTCCGCCTCCTCCCGCGTTCCACCTCCCGTCGTAGTTCCCTCCGTGACCCTAGTCCTGCTCGCACTCCTGCTCCCTCCCGGTATCGGGCTCCCATTCCTCGACCTCCCACCTCTATCCCTCGAAGCTCCAGACCTCGAAGGACCTGGAGCGACAAAGGTGCCATCCTCTGCGATAGCGCTAACGCCGGGACCGGGGGAGGGAGCTCGAGAGGAGGGACGAGAGCCGGGGCGGGAGAGGGAGGGACCATTGGCAGCGGCTCGGGCGGTACGACGGCGGCGAGCGCGGGCGCGTTCGTGCTCTGTTCCACCGGTGAGGAACACGCAGGGTTCCGTGAGGCGGATCGTGACTTGAGTCGAGTGAGGCGCCCTGTGGAGACGCGTCAGGAAGGTTAAACGGGTGTACAGTGCAGCAAAAGAGGAACGTACATGTTAATGAAGGAGTAGGATCAAGCGTGTGGGGAAGAAGCGGAGCTCTGGAGACGATAAGCTTGGTGTCGAGTTGGAGCACCTCGCAGCTGTTTGAGGATTATCAAGCCAGCGTGACCAAAGTCGTGTAGTTGATTAGAAGCTGTAAAGGCGCGGCTTTGAGGGCGTAGAGACCCTCCTGGTCGAAAGGGAGAGGCGGGAAGAGGGAAGGAAGACGTCGAGAGGAAACAGGCGCCGCGACAGCCGCGCGCGCGCGCCAACTCCCCCTCTTCGTCGACGAGAACGCGTTCAAAGGGCAGCGACGAGCAAATCGTACGTGAATGCAGTGGTGAAGAACAACTAAACAAAAGGTCCCCAGTATCCTCGTCAAGTGGCCGCCTTCTTGAGCCTCTCCCTCTTCGCCGCCTTCTCCTCCTCCTTCTGCTTCTTCCTCTTCACCTCATCCAACCTCGCCTGACTGATCCTAACCTGCTGCAAAGCCCTCGCCCTCTCCCGCTCCACCGCAGCTGCCCTCCTGTCTTCCTCCGCAGCCGCTCTCGCTTGCGCCATCCTCTGCGCCTGCGCCACCCCATCCGCGACGACCCGATCCGCATTCTGGCGCGCCGCCTTCATCCGCACCTCCGCGTGAACCTGCTGAATAGCTGCCTGAGCCAACGCGTTGTCGTAGTCGTTGGGCGGCGGCGGGTTGTAGGCTGGATGCCGGTGGGCAGCGTAGGCGTAGTAGCGAGGTCCTGCAGGATGTCCTCGGTAGGGCGCAGGGTGAGGTGCCGGGGGAGCAGCAAGCTGGGGAGCGTGTCGATGAAGGGCGTTGATGACGGGAACAAGGTGGGCGGCGGGAGGGGGAGGGGGAAGGAGGTGCAGAGCCTTGAGATCCTCGGCGACGACGGCGGGGTTCTGCTGGGCGACGGTGGCGGCGGCAGCTTCTCGAGCGGCTTCGACCTGGGTGAAGAAGAAAGGTCAGCTACGGGCTTTTGCGAGGAGGAGAGCGTTCGCACCTCCTTGAAGTTGCGAGTCTTCGTGTCGTCCCACAGCGCGCAACTCGCGCCTGGGTCGGTGTAGGTGGCGTTCGTTCCGGCGTTGGAAAAGTGTTCGTAGCCTGCGACCTGCATCCACAAACGTTAGCAGCGTCCAACGAACCCCGGCGCAGAAGGACGAACGATCCTCATGCAGATGTAGCAAGAAATCGTGCGGCAAGACGGGCATGAGATCTTGTTGCAGCCTGCGAGAGAAATCGTCAGTGACGTTTGCAGCACAAGCGAAACGAGAGCAAACTCACCATCGTCCTTGACGTAAGGCTCCGAACACTTGGGACACTTGCGAATGAGCGCCTCGGTCATGGCCTCCTCGACCTGCGAGCAGTCCGTCAGCTCCTCGTCCCCAGCTCATCGCACGAAAGAGGAGCACGCACGATGTGCATCCCGTCAATCTTCTTGTCGGTATCCATCTCGGCGCAAGTCCTCGGCAGATGATCCTCCTGCACTCCTCATCAGCTTCCCTCCTAAGCACCTCAAACCACACGGAACGCACCTTCTTGCACTGCAAGCACGAGACGATCCCACATTCGTCTCTCTGACAAACGAGCAGCCGCTCATCCTTGTTCTCAATGATCATCGCAAACGGACAGAACCTGCTCCTTCATCAGCTCCTCCCCCACCTCGAGAAGAACAGAAGAGACGCACGGACACTTGGCAAGCCCGTCAATCTCAGCGAGGTCAACTTCCTTCTCCTGCCGGATCTTGTGGAGCGCCGCGAGGGTCGTCGAGGGGAGGAATTTGACGGCTTCGGACTCGGGGAAGACGGCTTTGCAGCCGTCGGTGCTCATGCAAGGGAGGATCTGCGAAGGTTGTTGAGCGATCGGTCTGCGGAAGAAAGGGGGAGAAGGAAGGACGCACGAACTTGCGCATTCCGATCTGGTTGTTCGCGTTCGCTGCGGCGCACTCGAAGCAGAACTGGCAGCCTTCGGTGCAGGTCGCTGCCGACGACGACGTTATTCAAGCGGCGAGAAGGGGAAGGACGGTCGGACGCACCAAGTTGACTGAACCCGCACTCGCCGAAACAGCACCCGCACTCGAAGAACTCGCCTCGCTCAATCTTCTCCTGTTCCCTGCGCGCCAGCGACTCCTTCTCCTCCTTCTCCCTCTTATCCCTCGCTGCACCTTCATCAGCTCCAACACACTTCAAGAACGAGAGACCAAAACTCGCCCAACTTCCTCCTCAACCACGTCCGTTCCTTCTCCAGCTCGATGCAGACGACCTCCTTCCCCTTCCCCTTGCCCTTTGCGCGCGCTCCGATGATCTTGATCCCATGCTTCTTTTCGGGGCTCTCGAGCGCCTCCTTGATCGCCATAAAGGCAGGAGCGTAGAAGGACGATTGGGCGTGGAAGAACCGCTTGATGTCGTTCTTCGAGACGGTGTTGTACTCCTCGCAGAGATGCAGCAGCCTGCGCGCCCAGTTAGCTAGCGCTCGACAGAAAGCGAGGAGAAAGGACGTACGCTGCTTCCTCGTACGCGCTCCCCATCCCCTGCCTCCCTCCGACCTCGAGGAAGTCCCGCTCCTTCTCCACCACTTCCTCCTCGCTCCTAGCCCTCTTCTTCCCCTTCCCCTTCCCCTCCACCTCGACTTTCGGGTAATCCCCCTTCGTCAACAGGTGATCGAGCACGATGTCGACTTTCCCATTGTACAGCGAGTGGCGAAGGAGGCCGAGGACGTGCAAAGGCAGGACGTCGGGGATGATGGAGAGGACCGAAGCGAGCGCAGCGTCCTCGGGCGATGCTTCCGGGTCCGGAGGGAGCTCAGACAAAGTCGCGCGAGGCGCCGGTCCAGCGGGGGGAGGGGTGTCGTCGAGCGTGAACGTCTGGCGCGGAGCGGGGCCGGCGCGAGGCGCTCCCTCCGAGTCGGACGAAGTGGCTAGGTCGATCACTTCGGCGCGAGGGTTGTGGGGAGCCTTTTTGCGCATGCGGGCTTTGGGAAGGGGCAGGGGAGGGGCCGGGGCGTCCGAGTCGGAGTCGCCGAGGTCGATGAGGACTGCGCGTTTGGGGATGGGGAGAGGGGGCGCTTCGGCAGCGGCGGCGGCGGCGACGGTTTGAACGGGAGCTTTGGCGGGAGAGGAAGGGGCCGAGAGGTCGGGGGCTGGGTTGTCGAAGATGTGGTTGAGAGCGGCTGCGCGTGGGGGTCAGCTTGGGGGTCGCGTACACGGGGGCAGAAGCTCGTGTGGAGAGGGGAGGAACGCACCTTGTACCCTCGCACTTCCCAGATCGTATCCACCCTCAGCTCCACCTCTGATACCGCGAGTCTTGTCCCACGAAGCCATCAAAGTCCGCACCGAGACGGAAGGCTGCAACGAACGTCAGATCACTCCGCTCCGTCGTGGTACGAGAGAAAGGGGCGCACCAGGATCATGCGAGCATGGGTCAAGTACTGAGGATAGAGCTCGTTAGTGGCTGCTTGGTCGACGCGGACTGTTGTTGCAGGAGGCGCGAGCGGCGATGGATGGGAGGCTCGCGAGAGAGGCCCAGCTCACGCGGGCAGAGTCGTACGGCAGTGGTGGAGGACTTGTACTCTTGTAGCTCGCTGTGCGAGGAGGGGAGACGTGGAGATGAGCTACTCACCTCTGGCGGAGGGCGGTCCAGCTCTTCGTCCTCCGAATCGTCCTTGTCTTCTTCGTCGGTTGGAGGGTCACGAGGTCGTCGTTCCCAGGGCAGCAGCATCGCTTCGGTTTAGAGCGGACGAGGTGTCGCCGGTTGGGGTTCAAGTTGGACGCGGAGAGTCTCGTCGTGAGAATCCAGCACTGGACCTCGCCCTCTTGCTCCTGCCGTCGTGCAGCTTCCACTTTAACCCCACACGAAGAGTACAGCAGCACCCGGAGCACTCTGCACACGACCTACACGACCCTCCAACCCAGCCCTGCCTTCTCTCCCGCACCCTCTCCGCATCGGGTCCCATGCTGGCTCTCCCAAGCATCGCCCCGCCCGTAGCCACCTTTCCCGTCAAGTTCGAAGACGTTTCGCCTACTCGTCCTGTACGGCAGCCAGCAGCTGAGACGGCAGACTGGCCAGTGGAGGAGGAGGGACGTGACGAAACGCAGGACCGGATCCGCTGGGAGCTCAGGACGGAGAGGGAGGAGTATATCGCTTCACTGGGTGAGTGGAGAGCTTTCGCTAGGGGTGACTGGGAGCTGACGAGTGTTTGGGGCCTGCAGAGGAGAAGCTGCGCCGACTGTCCAAGCCGTCCACCTCGAATGGCGACTCGGGCTATGGATCCTCTCGCTCTGTCGCTTCGCCCAACTTTGCTTTTCAGGACAGCGGCATTCACGACGAGATGGAGGAGGAGGAGCGCCTAGGAGAGCAGCTCGATCGCTCCAAGGACGACGAGGCGGAGGCGGGAGAGGGGCTGCTCTGGAACAGCGGCAACGGCGCGGCGCACGACTCGGGAGGAGAGGACGACGGGACTCGACACGACGCCAACGCAACCTCCACTGGCGGTACCCCTCACGGCTCTCCCTCCGAAGTTCGCCTCATCCCACCAACTCCTTCGCAACCGGAACAACCCCCCTTCGAAGCCGACCTCCTCACCCACCGCGTCCCCTCCTCCTCCATCCCCGACCACCCTTCGCGCCGAATCAGCTTCAACTCGTCCGTTCGAATCTCAGGTGGGATCCGTCCCTCGCGACCTCGGCACCCCTCCCTCGCCCAAACGGACCTCTTCTCCCCTCTCGCCTCTTCCACCCCTCACCTCCCAACCGAACGAACTCCCCTCGTCCCCTCCCACCCGCGTTCCCGCTCCGCCTCTCCCTCGATCCACAACCGGACCTCCTCCTCCGGTTCTCTAATCCCCTACTCCTACGCCCGCTCGACGACCCCCACGACCTCCGGCCGACCTTCCCGCTCTTCCTCCCCCTGTTCCTCAATCTACGCTCCCCTCCATCCTCCCTCCGCCAGTTGTCCTTCTACGACCCTCCTCCGCCTCCCGCAGAAACAGGGGACGAGTTTCCGATCGTACCTCACTGGACGAGAGGAGGAGGAAGAAGGGACGGGGTACCACCAGCTCGTCGAGGCGCAGAGGAGGAAGAGGATTAGGATCGAGAAGAGAAAATCGGAGGAACGACCGGGGAGGACGGTGTGGGAGATGGTTAGGGAGATGATGGCGAATGGGGTCGCGGGGGCGGGGAGGAGGGGAGGGGGGATGGTGAGACCTGTTGAGAGGGAGCCGGGGAGGAAGGTCAAGAGAAGGTCGTCGATGCTCTCCGTTTCTTCCCTCTCCGAGGACGAGGAAGGACCGACGACGGGGGAGGAGAGGAAAGTTAAAACGACGGTGGACGTCATGTTTGGGGAAGCGCCTGGGCGGTGGACGAGGTGGAGTTGGTGGAGTTGGAAGACGGGGAGAGTAGTGGAGGGAATTGGGATCGGGGCGTGCTTGGGGAGGTGTTGGAGAGGGGAGGAGCGAGGGGAGGAGGACCGAGGTGCCTGCGAGGAGGTTTGAGGAGGCTTTTGTTTTGTTTGTTGTGCACACACGCTGGTTTTTACGCGCTTTCGTGGTTCCTGCTCCGCTGCGACGGTCTCCTCTGCTCTCGCTCCTCCATCCTGCGACGAAACTAGCAGCTCGCGCTTCCTCCCCCTTTCTTCGCCCTCGCTCTCGCTCTCTCTCAGCAGCTTTCGCAAGGCACCACCATCCTAACCCACTTGCCCTGCTGAACGAGAAAACGGGGGTGCGCCTGGCATTGCGAGAAAGGGATGCGGGGGAAGGGGAGGACTACTACAAGTATGGCGAAACGAGGAGAGAGAACGAGCTGCGCGTTATGCTGGCAGGAGAATTAAGGGAGTGTGGGACGAGGGGGAAGGGGAGCTGAAACGAGAGAGAAAGTCCCTAAAAGTATACACGACGTCAAAACGAGAGGGGATCAGAAGAGGGTAAGGAGCTCATCATCCCCCTCGACCACCTCCTCCTCCTTCTTGGCCTTGAACGTGAAGCCGACCCAAACCCCCCGTCCGAACCCCTCATCCTTCTCCCGCACTCGATCGACATTCTTCTGCTTCTCGCGCACTTCAGCGTACTTTGCCATATCCGCTTCCGAAGTGAACTGCACGCCCTTTCGTCAGCACCCCCTTCAAAGGAGAAAGGAGAGAGAGAGAGAAGAACGCACGTCGTCAAAGTAGCCCGAACTGCGCGACGCCAAACTGATCAGTAACCCCCCTCTCGCGAGGAAGAAGGGAAGAGGGACGCACTCGATCTCGGAATCCAGTGCGGGGATGAAGGGAGCGATGCCGTCTCGCAAGCCCGCCCAATCGACGTCCCTGAAGAAGGGGTGCGCCTTGACCTGCTCCATCGTCGAGAGGCGGCGTTCCTTGCTTGTGATGAGGCTGCGAGGAGTGGGTTAGCCGACGTGCGAGGTGGGAGGCGCAGAGTACGGGTAGCGAGGGAGTGAGAGCGAGGCGGAACGTACCAAGTGATAGCGTTCCATCCGACGTCCGAGAGGTTGAACATCAAGTCCTCCTTCTTCTCGTAGTGCGGCCTCCGCAGGCACTTGCTCCAGTTCTTGAGGTTCGACCAAGTCTCCTCTGGCGTCGCTCCCGAGAACGGTGGGAACCCAGCCAGGAACCTATTGGCACTGGGTTAGCTCGAAACGAGGGCGGGGGAGCAGGGGGAGCGCACTCGAAGAGGATGCAGCCGAGGGACCAGTAGTCGACGCTGAACGAGTAGGACGAGCCGCGAAGAGTCTCGATGGCCATGTAGTCCGGCGAACCAACGACCGAATCAGCCTGCGCGACGTCAGTATCTCAAAGAGAGAGAAGAGGGAGGGGACGCACGTAGCGAGGATCGGCCATACGGATCGACTTGTAGAGCGTCTTCATCTCGACCGTCGTACGGTAGATGATCTCGCGATCCTTGACTTCGTCGAGCTGTTTTTTCGAGACGTCAGCGAGGTCTCGAGAGGAGAAGTGAAAAGGAGCGCACCTTGTGCTTCATGTTCTCGATCTTGCCCGGGTTGAGCGCTCCCGCCGCGAGTCCAAAGTCCGTGAGCTTGATATGACCACTCGGGTCGATGAGGAAGTTCTGCGGTCGCTTGGATCAGTTAAAGCGTTCGCTCGCGAGGGAGGAAGGACGCGCCTCTGGCTTGAGATCCCTATGGATGTATCCCAGCTTGTGGAGCTCCGACACGGCGCAGAACATCTCGGAGATGTAGAACCTCGCGTGCTCCTCCTTGAGGACGCCCGAGTTGTTGAGCAGGGTGCGAAAGTCACCGCCTGCGATAAAGTCCTGCTCGCCGGACCAAGTCGTAAGCTTCGCGAGGGAGGAGGAGGAAGAGAGCGAGAGGACGCACCATGGCGAGATAGACGTGCATGTCGTCTTGGAAGGCGTAGAGGAGGCGAACGAGCCAGGGAGAACTGGTGGAAGCGAGGATGTCGCGTTCGGTGAGGACGTGTCGGATCTGCACGCGAGGAGGGTCAGTTTCTCAGGAGGTCGAGGTCGAGAGAAGACGAAACGCACCTCGTCCATCTTGAGCAGCGTCCTCTTCCTCAACTTCTTCAGCGCGACGACCTGGTGAGTCTCCTTGTGGCGGGCGAGGTAGACCTCGCCGTACCCTCCCTGCCCGACCTGAGTGAGGATGTGGAACTGATCGAGCTTGAGCTTCGTCCTCCGCTTGCGTAGGATGACCCGCTCCCGACCCTTGTAAGAGGTCCATTCGGCGTTGGCCTGAGCGGTCGGGAGGGAGCGCGAGGCGACAGAGGTCTTGAAGGTTGCCAGTCGCTCCTTTCGAGCGTGGAGGTAGGTGAGGAGGTCAAAGTAGTGGTCGTAGAAGACTGCACGTCGAGCCACGATCAGCTAGCCGTCCTTCTTGCTTCCCCTCGCGCTCGAGAGAGCGGATCCAGGCAGATCGGGCCAGGCAGACAGAGACGACTCACACAACTGGGCCACATCAGCCTTGCGGCGCACCTCGGGGCTCTCGAGCAGCACTTTCTCCCACTGCTTGAACCCCTGCCCCTTCCTCCAACTCGCCACGCCCGTCGCGGCTCCCATCGTCGCGTCCTGCCGCTGCAACCGACTTGCATAACCGCTCACGCCCGACGGAGTGGACGCCAGTAGCTGGACCATGGTCGGCTCAGCCGCATGGCCGGTAGGGCGGTGGTAGCTGTACGGCTGGGGAGGCGGGGCTGGGCGAGCGGCGGGAGGGGGAGAGAAGTGGGACGAGGGGGGAGGGGCGAATTGGGAAGCGGCGAGAGGGGGAGAAGGGTAAGGGGAGGAGAGAGCGGAAGGGTAGGGTGAGGACAGGGCTGTGGCGTAGGCTGATTGGAGGTGAGGGCTGTCCACCATCGTGCGCGGTTGGTTGGTGAGCGCAGTGACGGGATGAGCTGCGAGTCGGGAGGGCGAGTTGGGGTGAGAGTACTTGGTGACTGGAGTTGGGTTCTCCTTCCCAGAGTTGGAGTCGACTGGTTGTTGTTGTTTAGAGTTGGGTTGGCAGAGAAAGAGTTGGGCGAAGGAGGAAGTTGGAGTCAAGATTCGGTGTTGAGAGGTCATGCCTTCGTCCTTGATCTGGGTTTCAACTGATGGAAGGTCGGGTCAAGGAGAGGAGGAGTTGATCTCTGTCGGCAGAGTCAGTCGAACTGGGTCACAAGGGGCAGACGAGGCTTAATCTAACTGGGGTAGAAGTCAACTCAACAATCTCAGCACGTGACCTTGAGCTGGCTCTCCTCTTCTGCAACGCGATTCTCTGTACTACAGCTGCCCACACTATAATACGGCTACAAGGTTCTACCAGCGAACGAGCGAGGTCAAGCAAAGACGCAACTCGACCGCGCAAATCATCTTCAACTTCGAGACGAACGCGAACGCCAGGCCCGGCTCTCCCTCACACCCCACACGCAACGAACAGAACCATGTCCTCCTCTCGCCCCTCGGCACCAACGACCCCGCGCTCTCCAGCCCTCGGCACCCCGCGCGCCGCCTCCCGCCGCCTAACCACCAACACGACCCCCTCGCGTCCCTTCCACGCTCCAACCTTTGCTCCCCCCGTCCTCCCCTCCCTCTCTCCCCGTCCCTACCCTACTACCCCCTACGCGCACGACCCCGATTTCGCCGCTCAACGCCAAGCAGACATCGCAACGATCGACTACGCGGTCAACATCATGCGGGACTCTTCCTCTGCGCGACGGAACGCGCTGGCGGGGATGTTGGCCGAGATAGAGGAGGAGAAGAGGAGAGTGGAGGAGGCGGCCAAGAGTTTGGGAGAGGTGGCGAGGGAGATGGTGAAGAGTTTGGCGAGGGAGAGGGAGGAGGGGGAGCAGGCGAGGGAGTTGGAGGCAGAGGTGCTGCAGAGGGGTCGAGCGCTCAAGGTTCAGGTGGAGGGGATTAGGGCCGATATCGCAGAGGCGGAGGCCAAGTTGGCAGCGAGGAGGGAGCGTGAGCCGCGCTCTTGGTGTTATCGTGCGTGGGGACGGAGCTGATCCTCGTCTCTCTCTCGTCACCAGTCAAGTCAAAGCAGCGCGATGCGTTCCAGCGACAGGCGAACAAGAACGGTCCCGAGATCGCCTTCTTCGAGGAGAAGCTGGGACTCAAGATGCGTGGCTCGGGACGTGCGTCTCCTCCCCCGCCAGCAAAGGACAGCAGCTGACTCCCCCGCACAACTACAGGAGATATCGTGCGCTTCAAGTTCTCGCAACTCGATCCAGCCTCGTACAACCGCGCTTTCTCCTTCGACATCGACGCGTCCAAACCCACCTACACCCGTACGTCCCCCTCCCTCCTCTCTCCCTACTCCTCACTAACCTTCTCACCCCAGTAACCGCCCTCTCTCCACCCTCTTTCCTCCCCGCAAGCGTCCTCACCCCTCTCCTCTCCTCCCTCAACGCCTCGCGCGACTTCTACCGCTTCGCGCGCGCCATGCGAAGAGCTTTCCGGGACGAGATCAGGGTTGAGAAAATGGGCTTGGGGGCTGGGGGGGAGGGGGAGAGGGAACGGGAGCGGGAGAGGTTGAGGGGGGAGAGGAAGTAGGGGTGGGGTTTTGTTTTGTGTACGCGGATTTGGTGGGTTGTGTAGTGGGTGGATTGGATTGGGTTGGGTAGTGTGAGAGCAGGGGTCGACTGCTTGGGTTTGGTGCTGCTGCTCTGGTGGATGTGGCCTTCTGCTCGAGGAGGAGGAGACGAACGTGTCGTGGGTAGGCTGCGAGGCGGTGGGTCAAGTTTGGCAGGTCCAGGCGAGCAAAAAGAACGCGGTGAAGCAGAATGGACTGCGGCTTGCGCCAGCCGACGAAGAACCAAGAGGAGGAAGTTGCGAAGGAAGAGCTGCGACCCACACGACGTCCCTCTGCTGGTTCTGCGTGTGCTCTTGCGACAGCTGTGTTAGAGCAGAAGTATCGGAGCAGCTCAAAATCGTGCAATTGAGCCAGGAGAGCTGTTGACGCGCCAAGTTTTTGGCGTTGAACGAGCGATCTGGCGTTGAACGAGCGAAAGAGCAGAGATGTTTCCGGACTCCGGAGGACATGGCGACCTCGCAGGAACGAATCTTGGAGCAGAGGTTCGGATTGTAGGAGCGTTGAGCATTAAATCAATTGCCCCCGCACCATAACGTCGCCCTCTGAAAAATGCAAGCTCGCCGAACGCTCGACGCGGAAGCACGAAGCAGCCTCCGTCGTCCACTCCACTCCTCGCCTATCATTCGCCTCCATCGTCCCCGCCGCAATCGTCTCCTCCTCCTCCTTCTCATTAGAAAAACCATCAGCAACCTGGAACAGGAACGGCAGAGAGCACGCACCATCCTCGTACCCCTCGCGATACGCATCGTCTTGGTTGTCCTGCATCCCCCATCAGCTCCCCCGTAATGCGAATCCCCCAGAAACAAACTACTAACATCAATAGCATTCATCAGAAGCGCTCCTCCCACCAACCCCGCTCCTCCAGCCAGCATCATTCCTCCCATCCCCATCCCTCCCCACGACTTCCCCTGCTGCTGGTACCCCTGCTGCTGATATCCCTGCTGATACTGTGGCTGCTGCTGGTAGTATCCTTGCTGCTGGTACGGCTCTGCGATCCCAACGAGGCTTATCAGCACCGCCTCGCCCGCCGAAACGTGCAGAACTCACGCTGGTATTGCTGAGGCGCGTAGCCTTGAGGGTTTACGTACCCCTGCGCTACGTAGCTCTGCTGCTGAGGTGGTGGACCGGCGAAAGCGTGCTGTGTTGGAGCAGGCGCGCCGGAGAGCCAGGAGCGCTCTTGGGAGGGCGCTTGCTGAGGAGGTGGGGGTGGGCCGGGAGGAGGAGCGTAGGTGGGGGTGGGAGGGTGCTCGTCGAGTGGGTGGATCCAGATGCTTCGGGGAGGAGTTTCGGTGGTGTGGATGTAGAAGTGCTGGTTGTCTGCGAGGGGAGAGACTGGTGTGAGTACGGTCGGAGGGAGGAGGGGAGGAGAAGTACACTGCTCGCTCCACTGCTTGATCCAACCTTGTGGAAGAGGTCTCTCGTCTTTTGCTGCCATCGAGTCCTGCCGCTGCTGAGCGTGTACGAGGGCAGCTTGTACGAGGGCAAGCTCCTCGCCGTCGAACCTCTTGAGGCCGAACTCGACCGGCGACCTTTGACCTTTCCTTGTCAGGCTGTACTTCCTCAAGTAACCAATTTCTCCCTGGAGCCCAGTTCATGGCTATCCCTCGGCAGTTCACCCAGCGTTGAGCCAACTCAAGAAAACAACAAAGGCTCGAGGAGAACAACAAACCGTGAGAGAGCCGCTGCTCGTCGTCAACTCCCTCTTCCCTCCGCTCCAAAACGTCCTCAAAGGCGGAGCAGCGCAAGCAATGGCGTCCTCCTCCAATCCAGCCTCCGCCCTCCTAGCTCCATCCCGTCCAACAACAGCGACCACCGCCTCCCCTCCTCCGTCCTCGTTCCTAATCGACTACACCTCCCCCTTCGTCTCCCCACGCCCCTCTCCAACCCCGTTCGCCATCCTCCCACTCTTCACCAAGTACGCCAAACCGATCCGAGGGACGGTGCGCATCCGCGTGGAGGACGAGGTCTTCTACTGCCATCGCGAGGTCCTGATGCTCTCGAGCCCGTTCTTTGAGAGCGTGCTGACGGGAGGATGGAGGGAGACGGAGCCGAGGGTACGGAAGAAGGATGCTGAGGTGGTCCGTGAGCCAGCGGCGGAGGAGGAGGAGGAGGCAGTGAGTCCGGGGCTTGAGGTGGAGGGAGCTAGGTCGAAGCGGGAGAGCTACAGCACCACTCGCACGACGGCGTCAGCGAGCACAGAGACGAGCGTGGATGAAGATACGCCAGCGACGACCGACCGGACTCCCCTCCTCGTCTTCCCGCCCTCGTCCTCCCCTCCCCTCTCCCCCTCTCTCCCCTCCCCCACCCTCTCCGAGCTCGACGACCTCGCACCCTCCATGACGGCCTCCTACGTCTCCTCCGTCATGTCGCCAGAGGACTCGGACGACGATTCGGACGACGACGAAGAGATCGTCTGCCGGTTACGACTGCGCGAGGAGAAGGCGGCGAGCTTCCAGGACTTGCTGTGCTTCGTTTATCCGAGGCTCGATTTCTTGGTCTCTTGGGCAAATGCGGCAGAGCTGATACGGATGGCGAGCAAGTTTGACATGCCAGCGTTGAGGACGGCGTGCGTCGCGTTCCTGCTGCCTTCGGCCGCTGGGAACCCCCTGCAGGGTACGTCGTTCGCTCCTCCCCATAGATCCCACTAACTCTTCTCTCGCTCTGCAGGCATGAAGATTGCGGAAGACAACAACATGTGCGTCCACCACGCCACTCGCTTCTCCTGCCACTGGCTGATCCCGCAATCCCAGTCCCGAGCTCTACAAGGAAGCTTCCCGCTACACCCTGGACAACTACCACCAATGGCCCGCCTCGGAACTCGCTCAGCTCTCCCAATCGACTCTCCTCAAGCTCGAACGCCGGTCCGTCTCTCCCTCCTCCTTTGAGCCAACGACCCACCCCATCGCACGAGTAGCTAACCCCTCTCCAACCTAGCCGCTCCTGGTTCCTCGAACGCCTCCTCAAGCTCGGTCTCGTCCAAACTTCTCGCGACTACGTCTGCCAACCGACCTGCCCAGACCAATCCCTCTGCGCGCGACTCGTCGACGAGAAATGGCGCTCAGCGTGGTCGAGCGCGTTCCGTTTCGGGACTCCTCAGCCGTGCGTTCCTTCCTCTTCCTCTTCTCAGAAACAAGCTAACAGGAGAGTGCAGGAGCATCATCTACCGCTCCCTCCGCTCCCTCGAACCCTCCCTCTCCTCCCCCGCCCTCCACCTCCCGCACACCGCCTGTCAATCGCACGCCCGTCTCTACGTCGCCGAGTTCGTCCCTCCCTTTCCTCTCCATTCCTCACTAACCCCGTGCAGTCTCTTCGACAGGATGTTTGGCCTCGGGATCGTCCCTGCCCGCTCGTGGGGGAGTTTGGCGGCGAGGAGCGCGGGGAACGCAGGGGATGGGATTGGGAAGAACAGCTCGAGTGCGAGGTACTTTTTGAGCGTGGAGATGGGGGAACCGGGGGTGGGGAAGAAGCTGTAGACGGGGGAGTGCGGATGTTGTTGTTGTTGTTGTTTTGTGATGGATGAGCTGGCTCGTCTGGGGAAAAGAGTGTTGCTCGGAGCTGCTCTTTTGCTTCTGCTTTCTGCGCTGCTCTGCTCGGTCGCTCTCATCCCTAGTGGTTCTCGTCGCACTGCTCTCGCCTCGCTCTCTCGCTCGCGCTGATGGGGGTTGACAACGCCTTTGCGGCAATGAGATGTGTGTGGTGCAGTGTACTGAGTCTAAAGTACTGCGGTATGACTCAAGAGTGACTTGTGGAGGGGGTATAACGACAAGAAGGGAAGAAAATAACAAGAGACTAGAAAAAGTAAACAAATCGAACCTCCAACACAACAAGGTCCGGTTCCCGCACCTCAGTTCCTCCTCGACACGACCGAAGACCAGCTCCTAACCTCCTTGACAACCTTGGGCGATTCCGCCTCCACCACCTCCCAGTCATCGTCCTCCTCCGCAGACGTCAACGCGTCGCCATCCCGAACCGCCGGTTCGAACTCGTCGTCCCCCAGCGCGATAACAGCTTTGAAGCGCGGGATGATCTCGAATTCCCCCGTTAATCCTAACGCGCCAGAACGAGCAAGGAATCAGCACCTTCCCTCCGACGAGAACGAACAACAAAACGCACCCCAACTCCTCTTGACGCACACCAGCTCCTCAAGCAGCACCTCCCTAGCACCTCCCCTTCCCCCGCTCTCCCTCTCCCTCTCCTCACTCCGCTCCAGCTTGTTCTCCTCGACCTCCGCACGCGCCTCGATGACGCATTCCGCCTTCAGCGTGTTCGCAGAAGGGCAGGGTCCCGCTCGACGCGAGTCGACCTTCTTGCAGGAGAGGGCGAAGGAGGGGGCGCGGGAGAGGTGCGCGAGGCGGGATTTGGCGGAGAGGCCTAGGGAGCGCGTACGCTGGGAGTCGCGAGCGGCCTTCAGGGAGAAGGAGGAGGCGGGGAGCATTGGTGTTGAGGGGGTGGTGGTGCTGGAGGGTGTTTGGAGAACGAGGGGCGCTGTCGAGGTTGGGGTCGGTTGGGGTGCTGAGAAGGTTGCTTGGGAGAACGTGGGGAGACCCCGGTCAACACGCCGTGCGATAAGGAGGTGTGGCGTGGGAGACCTCTCTCTAGGTCGAGGTCACAAGGGGGAGCTTCCCGTGCTCTTCCAGTGACGGGCAAGGGTCGCAGCTGGGAGAGAAGTAGACAAAGGAAGAGCACGCGTGGGTGGTGGTCCCCGAATCGATCCTAAGCAATGGGATTCAACCAATGACCTATACGTATTTTAGAGCATTGTCTTCATACTCAGTACCAAGCCTGCTCGTCGGTCCCTCTTGGGGCTGTCAGGGCGAGAGGGGAGTGCGTCCTGGGGAGGACAAAAGCTCGAGGATTCTTCAGACTCGCCTGTCGATGTTGAGACTGGGAGCACGAGTTAGCTCAGAATGAAGCAGTAGAACCAGATCGATCCGTCAACTTCGTCTCGCTCCTGTGTTGGTCCAGCGAGCGAGCAGCAGAACGCACAAAAGAAGGAGCGTGGAGTCGCGAGAGAAGAGCAGAAGTCAAGAGCATGCTGTTGATAAAATAAGCAGTGAACGAGCTGCAATCGCTCCCCAGGCCGAGCGAACGCTCCTCGCTGACGGAACGTGGCGGTAAAAGCAGGCAGAGCAGCAAGCAGTACAGCCGCAACAGGAGCGGTGAGCAGACCACGCACGCGCATCGATCCCAGCTCCCTGGCCGCACCCCACCCGCACCCGCGTAAAGTCCCTGCCTTTCGCTCTAAGCTCCTCCCGGCTCTACGGTTTCCGCCAATCTCCCGCCCCCTTCCCGCTCTTGACCCTCTCATACACCGTCTCGCACGCCTTGCGCACGATCTCGTCCATGCTCAATTCTCCCGCTTCGAGGAGGACGACGCCCTCGATCTCGCTGTCGTCCGGTTCGCCGCTTTCGACGTTCCCGTCGACGAACAGAGGAGCGTGGGCGGAGATATAGGCGGGCCAGACGATTTGGTCCCAGTACTCTGGAGGATCCTGCGCGCGGATCTCGGGTCAGCTCAGGGAGGAGAGGAGGGGAGGGGGGGAGGGAGGAAACGCACCCGCCATAGTGACCCCTCTGGATCAGATTGAACTGGAGTCAGCAAACGCAGAACACGGGGTCAGAAAGAGCTAGCAGGAAGCGTTGAGCTTCGGTACTCACCAGCAGTGTGCTGTACGAGCGATCTCATCAGCTCTGCCCGACCCCACTCAGCTCCAGCGAGCAACTCACGTAGCCATGCCTCTCCTCCCTCCGCCGCTTGAGTACCTCATACTCCTCCCTCACGAATAACCGCACATCGAACTCCCTCACCGACTCCTCGTCACAGAGGATCAGGAACCCGTCCGCGATGATGTAGACCGTCTCCACCCCCTCACGCCCGTCTTCCAGCGCCTGGAACTTGTCCTTCCATTCAGACTGTATTGAAGGAGCGATCGGAACGGGGATTTGCTCGTTCAGGTGGTCGTGAGAGTCGTGATGGGAGGGGAGAGAGCCTGTTTCTCGGACATGGCGCAACGTGCTTCGTTGGCGCGTCCACTCGATCCTGCGAGCCCACCTCGTAAGCTCCTCCCTCCCCACCAAAGCCAAGCGAGGAAGAGAACTCACGCGCCAGCCTTGTCGTCCCAATCCTGCACGCCATAGATCGGATGCATCGGCACCTTCTCCGCTGCCGGCGCAAAGTCGTCCTGGTGCAGGATCACCGAGCCAGGGAGGATCTGGTTGAGGTGCTTGGCGAGAGTCGTCTTTCCAGAGCAGGTGGGCCCGCCGACGGCGATGATGACTACGCGAGGGCGAGAGGTGCGGGGAGTGGAAGAGGGACGGAGGGGACTGGGAAAGGAGGGTTTGCCGGCGGGAGCTTGAGGTGGTGGTGAATTTCTGCTCATGCTGAGCTGGAGAACGAGTCTGGAGAGGGTCGAGGAGGAGGAGGAGGAGGACAAGGGGCTCCGCGTGAGGCCGGAGTTCGTTTGCGGGCCAGAGCAGAGCGGGGATTGCTCTTTCGATCCCTCCCAAAGCCTGGGATCCCAGAACGATATAAATTGATATGCTCTAGGAGCGCCCATGACCACCGTACCCGTCTCCAAAGATCCACTGCAGAGGTTCAGTCAGCATCGAATCGCACGAAAGCTCGCTGGTCTCCTCCTCCCCCAGCGAAGCCACGTCCTGCTGGTCCAGAACAAAGAGGAAACTCACGATAAACCCCCTCACCGGTCCAAAGACTCCAAACGACTTCAAATCTGCGTCCCGGGCCTGATCAGCTCGCTCCTCGCTCCCCTCCCGCTCGCGACTCACCTTCGAAGAAACCAACGCGCGCAAACGGTCCTGTAAACATCGGTGTAGTGCTAAAGGCAAAGATGTTGACAGCGAGCACTCCAAGCCAGCGAGGGCACCACGCGAGCTGCCGAGAAAAGTGCCTCGCTGCGAACGAGTAGCTGATCGTGGCGAGGGCGTGAGCGACGAAGAAGACGACGGTTTGGCCGTTGGCGCCGTTAAAAGCGAGGTGGTTCATATATCTACCGCGCGAGAACGTCAGAAACACGCGCGGAAGAGAGAGAAGGGGACGCACTCGTGGAAGAGGCCGCTCGCAACGAAAGTGCCGAGAGCTGCGAGAGCTTTGGGAAGGAAGGAACTGCGCTTGCGGGCCGTTTGGCTGGAAAGCTTCCTCGCCTTGAGTTCCGGGGAAGGCGGTCGAGAGTCGCCCTCTGAGGCGTCAGTCTCGTCGAGCTGCGAAGCGGTGATATCGTTAGAAATCACTCGTTCTCTGAAATGGGAGAGGAGAGGACGCACGCAGTCTGCCTTGGCGAGTCGGTGGCGAAGAGTAGGTGGAATGGCACCCTTGCGAGCAGTGGCTGACCCTTGAACAGACGAGGAGGATGCTTTCTTCGAGGTGGGAGGAGCCTTGAAGTGGAAGAAGACGCGACTGAGACCGTCCTTGATGACCATGTTCCCTGCGAAGCAAGTTCAGCGTTCCTCGGTCCACCTAGGAATCACAAGGGCACTCACAGCGAGCCCAGAACTCCCTGATGTTCGAAGCTCCGTTCGGGTTCCTGCAGTGACGTTGTCAGGAAGATGCTCGAGAACCGTCGGTCTCGCAAGACCCACCGGAACATTGGGTTCATCTCGATTCCGAAGACGACTCTGCGAGCATAAGTCAATCGTCAGTACGATTGCTTCGGAACTGTCTCGCGAAACGCACCCAATCAAACGAATCACGAACTCGATGAAGAACCCCAAGACGCCGAGGATGCAAAGTCCAACGATCCCATGATATCCAAAGTATGCGACGCTGTAGGGCTTCACCTGCGCCATGACTTCGGGCGGAGGTGCGGCGTCTGCGATGCGAAGCCTGTCAATCGTGAAACAGGGGGAAGGAAGGATGAAAGCCGCACAGATGAGCATGTTGACCATCAGGTACTTGAGACCGCAGAGTCGTACAGCCTTGATGTTCTCAATGCGAGGGTTCGAGGTGGTGGAGTGCTCGTTGACGAACGCAAAGATCTGACAGATCGTGCGAGCTGCTCGCAGGTGAGCCTTCGTGCCTGCCGAAGAAGGAGCAGGTCGACGCACCAAAGGACCACGAGTGAACCTCCTCGATAGGCCGAAGGAAGAAGACGTCCACGATGTGCAAGAATCCGAGGAACCCGTACGCCGGCTGAGAGGGAAGCAAGCGTCAGCCCCAGCCTCCCAAGACGCAGCTCCGCCACAGACGCACCATTCCATAGTCGATGATCCCCTGCACCAGAGCCATTAGCTAGCCCTCCCCCCTCCGCACAGCTACAACGCACCAGTCCTGTCCTGCCGTACCAGACCGGTTCGAGAAGCTGCGCTGCGAGTCCCATCCACGCCCCCACCGTTCGCAGCGGTCCCTTGTTGAGCCTCGAAACACCGTACAGCCAAAGCGCAAGGCCCTGCATCACCGTCAGCTCCATCCAGCCGCCTAGGAACGCGGGACGTACGACGAGGAAGATGAGGTTGTGTACGAGCAGGATCAAGAAGAGGTGCCAGGGCGTTTGTCGAGGGGTGTAGTAGAGGACTTCGAAGCCCAGCTTGGAGGCGAGGTTGAGTACTGGGTCGGTAGCTGGGAAGACGCCCATCGGAGGGACGAGAAGGCGGGGTTGAAGGACGTGTGCGTTTGGATCGGCGGCCGCTGGGATCTCGAGGAGGAAAGGGCGCACGAAAGAGTGAGATTGGGGTTCGCCGGAGGTCTTCAACTGCCCTGATTCCTCCCTTGTGAGGTGTGGGCCCGGCGACCGCCCGTTTGGGCCGTGTGATCGAGGAGAGCACGTGACCCACCTCGCCGCCGCTCTTCACCCTTTCAAGTTCAGCGACCCGCAGAGTTGTCGTAGAGAAAAGTGCCGGGGGGTTCTGAGCAGAGCAGAGTGCAAGCAAAAGGACAGCAGCTGAAGTTCGAGTTCCAAATTCCCTCCCCCAGTCATCTCCAGCTTCCCGCCTTCCAGCTGCACCACTCCCTTCAAAGCCTGAAATCCTACTTGGTCGTCGCAATCTGCCAGTAGACAGAGGCCAGCGAGGAAATTGCCAATCCATGAGCGGCGCTGCGAAGGATGTCCCAGTCGAGGGCGTACGAGATCGGGTAGACGAGGGCCTGCGAGAGGGTATCAGTACCGTGCTACTCGACCTGAAGGATAAAAAACTTTCCTTGAGCGCCACGTGCAGAGCAAGCAGGTTAACGAGAGGAGACTTGCCTCCCGGCGCAAAGAGCTGGACGAGGACGGCGGCGAGAGCCCACGCTGCTCACTCGTTTGATTAGCTGCCGTTCCTAATACACGAGCAGGAAGCCCATGCACCTGGGAACACCTCCATGAGGTTCTGGTGCGTCGCCACAAGTCGGCGTCCCTTCCCCGTGAGCGCACTCAGCTGCGAACGCGGCTCTGCGTCCCGCACCGTAAGCTCCTCCTCTCCTCCTCCAAAGCTTCTCAATCGCTCTCACCCTTGTTGGAGTAGGTCCCAGCAGGCCCCATCGTCTGTCCCGCAATCGAGAGGGCCGAGCTCACTGGGTACGCGGCCAGGAAGTACACCCCCGCGAGCACCGCGACCGTGCGATCCTGGCTTGCTCCAAGCTTCTCCACGAGCGATGGAAGAAGGCGCGAGATGAATCCGGTGGGCGAGGCGAAGTAGTTGACGAGAGGGATGGGGAAAAGGTCTGCGGTGTTCGGAAGGTCAGTAAGCGGTTGCGCGGGGGGACGGAGGGTGTACAGATGGCTGGGAGAGCGTAAGGTACGAGGTCTCCCCGGCGGATATCTCCAGGAGAGCGGAGAGATTTCGACATGATGGGGAGAGAAAGAGAGAGGAGAGACGGGGTTCGGCGAGGTGAGGAAGTTTGGTCAAGGCGCGGGGTAAAGACTGGGAGCAGCTAGAGAGACCTTGCTTGTAGGGAGGAAGCAGCAAGGAGAAGCCTGGTACTCGAGGTACAGCAACAAGAGCGAAGAGAGAGAGCCAGCGAAGCCTTTGTTTACATGTCCTCGCGCAATGTTTACTTCTGAACAAGTCTAAACAGAGAGGCCGTTCTTCCTGGCCACTGTCTTCCCCCCGTTATCCTTGCGGATGAGCACTCCCAAAGTTGGCTGGAGAAGCGCTTGGGGAGAGAGGGAAGAAAGGTCACGTCGAGGAACGTCCCCAGACGTTCTCTGGACCACTTCTTCCCTAGAGTCTTCTTGACCCTCGCTCTCTCTCTCGGACTCCCAGGATTGGGCGGCAAACAAGTTGCACGCAAACGATAGATGCTAAAACAAACTGCTAATAAAGACGAACTCCTCCTCCACTCCTCGACGTCGCGCCTCGACCTCCTACTTGCCGGCGCTGAACTTGGTGCTGTTAAAGCGAGGCCGTCAGTCTCAGTCAAACTCATCCGAAACGCAAGGAGAACGTACACAGCCTTGGTGCCTTCCGAGATAGCGTGCTTGGAGAGCTCTCCAGGAAGGATGAGCCGGACCGAGGTCTGGATCTCACGCGACGAGATGGTCGACTTCTTGTTGTAGGAAGCGAGCTTGGAAGCCTCGCTGGCAATACGCTCAAAGATATCGTTCACGAACGAGTTGAGGATGAGCATGGCCCTGCGAGCGCGCGCGCGTCAGAGATGGCGACGAGGCACGTGACGAATCGAGGAAACGCACTTGTTGGAGATACCAGTGTCGGGGTGGACCTGCTTGAGGACCTTGTAGATGTAAGAGGAGCTGTCGAGAGAACCGTGGTCAGCTCCGTCCCTTCGAGAACACGACGAGGACTTGAACGCACTAGGTCTCCTTGCGGGTCTTCCTCTTCTTCTTCTTCTCTCCGTCGGCGGCGGGGGTCTTCTTGACGGCCTTCTTGGCGGGCGCCTTGCCAGCGGGAGCCTTGGACGCAGGAGCCTTGCCGGCGGTGGTCGAGGCGGGCTTCTTCTGTAAACAAACAAACAAACGCGTGAGCTTCTCGACGGCGACGGTTCCACGACGCGATCCGACCTACCTCAGCTGCTTTGGGGGCCATTGTGGATGATTTGGGGTTTTTTGGGGGTGGTAGGGTGTTGGGTTGACGCGTGCAGCAGTGGTGTGTTAGAGAACAACCAGGCCCCCTCGTAGAGTTGGTGACTTGGCCGATTTCGAAAGTTCGAGACTACGTTTCAGCTCACGTCTCTCTTATTCGAGAATTCCGCGCCGCGCCGCGCGGGGGGACTTGTGATTTTCAACTCGGGTTGCTAGGCTCTCTCCAGCAA
>JANGFH010000530.1:0-21925 GCA_025758715.1 Glaciozyma martinii | reverse complement strand
TCATGGCGGGAACACAGCGGTCCGTCGCCCCAGTCTCCTTCGCAGGCCGCAAACTGACGGAGGCTTCGCAGAGGGGACGTCGCAATCATCAACATGAAAGATCATGGGCACTGGGTGCTGGAGCACGTGCTTCCTGGAGTTGGTGGACGTACGCTGGGAGGCTCAGGGCACGCCGATATCGTGCGATGTGCGTACTTGGACTCGAAGGTGCGTCTTGCTCGCTCCCAGAGAAGCTCATCAGCTGACGCTCTGCTCCAGACTTCGACGGTTGTTACTGGAGGAGAGGATGGCAAGGTTTGCCTATGGCGGTGTAGCTCATCGTAATCTATCGCCACAAGGAGGAACCGCTGCTCCATCTGCGGCCGCTCAGCTCCTCTGCTCGCTTTGCTCCCTGGCGCTCTGCGACTTGCTCTCTGAGAGCATCTCTCGGAGCTCCCACAATCGTCGCGTGTCCATGCATATTACTGGTATTGCGAGCGAGGGAGTCATCAGGAGGAGAGTGGGCCGCCCAGCACCGGCGTCGAGGTGTTCGCACCAGCGGCCCTCAAAAGAAGATCGTAGTACGACTGCCACGTCGCAACAACCTGCACCGGGCCGCATCAGTACCAGCTCGAGCGGACGAGGGACGAGCTACCTACCTCGCGCTGTCGCACCAGCATCCCCTCGACATAATCCTCGACGGCCTTCTTGAAGTCCTCGACCTTCTCCTTGTCGAAGCGCGCCATCTCAGCCTTTGTGAGCTTGCTGACGTCCTCGAAATCCTGCTTCGCATCGAGCGTCTTGCGTTCGGCCTGGTCCCCGAAAACAAGGCGTAAGCTCCCGTCCTGAAGAGGCGTCAAGGCGTGCTGGCTGGCGCGCTTGGCAAAGGGCAGGAACGGAACGTACGTCTGAGATCTCGGAGAAAGAGAGGCCCAGCATGTCTGAGTGACTTCGTCCCGACTTCTTCGCCTTCTCGTGCGAGATCCTTGCCTTGCGAAGGTTCGATTCGGCTGCTTGCCAAGCATGATACGACTTGATTCGTGCGCCAAAGACAAGCTGGGAGAAGAACCGTCAGCATCGAGGCTTTGGGATCAAAGCCAGCCATCGCAGACAAACCTTGACACTCCCACAAAGTCGCGCATACCCCTCCGCAACGTTCGTCAACCCCCCAATCTGCTCTTCGCTGATGCTCTGCTGCTCGCTCAGCTCCCGCAGCCGTCGCTGAACTGACGCAGCGTGCTCGAGCGCGCCTCGTAGCGGACCTGAGAGATCGCATTGCGATAGCCCTAGGAACGCGGACTGGAGCTCGCCGAGAGAAGTTTGGAGCGTCATGCGGACTTTGGCGGCGCTGGAGAGGGAGACGAGGAGGGCTCGAAGTTGGGTTTCGAAGGCGTCGAGGGTTTGTCGGCGCGTGTCGAAGTACTGCGGCCAAGGGGATCAGCGAACAGGGAGACGAGGGTTGCCTGGCGACCGTACCTCGTCAAACTCAACGAACTTGGGACCCGAGATCGAGGTCCCGAGGCTACCGAAGAAGCCCTTGCTCTCAGAAGGCGAGTCCATTTTCCGCTGCTTGATCTGTCCCAGCGGACCATCAGCCCCCATCATCGCAGTCTGAAAGCCCGTACGCACATCGACCGAGAACGAGTCGCTCTCCAAAAAGAGGCGCAAGTCCGGATCGCCCACGAGCATCGGGTGCGAAACGATCTTCATGAGCGCAGATTGAAGCGCCGAGCGTCGGTTCTCGACAAAGTCCGACCCAAAGCGTCCTGGGATAAACGTGGTGAGCGGCGAAGGGATCAAGTCAAGGAGGCGAACGCACCGATTGCGCTCTTCTCGGGCATCCCAGGTACGATGACACCGGGGTTGTTGAGCGTAAGAGCATCGAAGAGCCATAGGAAGTGACTGAATCGGCGGAGGACGGAGAACTCTGGTTTCCGGAAGGCGGAGGACGTCGTCTGCGAAAGCAGCGCGTCAGCAGAAGCTCCTGCACAGCCTAAGCTCGAACTCGCCCTTGTTCGAACGGTGTAGACCGTATGCTGTGCTGCGACGTTGAGACTGCTCCCAATCTTCTGCGGATCGCCGACAGTGATGATGAACGAAGGCCCCAGCGAGCCTCCCAGATCCGTGCTCCTCGGTGATCCCTGAACAGAGGGCATCGTAGGAATAGCAGGAAGCGGCGGGGAGCTCAGCAGCGACGCCTGCGAAAGAAACACGATCAGCACGCGCTCTCAACCCCCTCCGAACTCTACTCACGTTCCCACTCGCGACACTCCCGCGCTCGCTATCCAGTGCTACAGTCCTGAGATTCTCCTCGCGAGTCTTCTCCGTGACCGGCGAGCCCATCCCCGTCCTCCCCTCCGTCTCCGTCTCCTCCTCAACCTCGACACTCCGGCTGTAAGTCCCTCTCAAGCTGTCCCCATCGTCCGTCCCGTTGCCAAAGCCGTTCCCGTCGTCAAAACTGCTCCCGTTGTACGAACGGAACCCGCGTGAGGGCGAGGTCTGCTCGAAGAGGGAAGTGCGGGGGACGGTGAGAGGAGAGGTGAGAGCGGGTGCGTGTGCGGTGTCGTGGAAGGTCGATTGGCCGAAGGGGGATTGGGGGGAGGAAGGGAGAGCGGAAGTGGAGGGAGGGGGAGTGGAGGGACGGGGGGTTGAGAGCGCCTTCGGCTCGTCTTGTTGAGGAGGTGCGGGTCCTGTCGTTCCAGAGTCGCCGTCGGCGACATTGAGGCCTTCCAGCCGCTCTTCCAGCCCTTCCACGCTGTCCGATACTGCCTCCTTTCCAGGCCAGCCAGAGCTAGCTTCAATAGTTCCATCGCTCGTGTCCATCGGGCTGACCATCGAGTCGTACGCTTCGTTCGTCGCCGAGGTCTCGGAGGTCGCAAGAGAGGAGCTTCGAGAGGCGTCGGCAGAGTCGATGGGAGTGGGAGTTCCTGGAGGAGGAGACTGGGAAGGCGAGGGAGGAAGAGGAGTGGTCGAAGCGATGGTGAGGGCTGCGAGGATGGGCGGAGCGATGGTGGCGATCGGCGTCTCGTCGACGGGTTGGGGAGTTGAGACGGCGGTTGCGATTGGAGTGGCTTCGGTGGATTCGGAGGGAGGGAGGGCGTCGGTGGTGGCGAGAGAGGGGACGATGTCGATTGTCAGCTCTGGCGTCGTAGCTCCCGTCGCCGTCGCAGGAGGCTCCGCCTTTGAAACCTCCAAATCCTTCGACGCCTCCAGCTTCGGCTCCGGTGCAGGAGTGACCCTGGTCACAGGCTTCACCTCGTCCTCCTCGAGCCCCAAGAGCGCCGCCAGCGGACCTCCAACCGACCTCTTCCCAATCGACGATACAGGCAGGACCGGAGCGTTGCTATGCAGCGTAGGTCCTCCCTCGCTCATGCTCGCTTCCCGCCTGAACGTTGGCAGGATAGGCTTCTCCTCCCCTAGCAACGCCGCGACGATGTCCGCCTTGCTCTGCTGTCGTCCGTGCCCGAAGCGCGGAGCGCCCGTCGTAGGCGAAGAGGGAGGGGAGCCGAAAGGGGTTTGGCTGTCGGTTTCAAGCGGGGAGAAAGTCTGGTAGGCCAGGGAAGAGGGGGAAGTGAGATCGGGCTGAGGAGTGTAGGCGTAGTCGGGCGACGGAGCTCTGGAGACTTGGGCCGGCGTCTCGGGCTCCGGGGCACTCTCCCGCGTGAAGGCCTGCTCAAAGGGTGGCGAGTTGGGGGCGCTGAAGTCGTTGTTGGGCTGGGAGGGAGGGGAGTAGGCCATCGGGTTCGACGGCGCGTAGATGGCGCGACTCGACTCCATGTCGGCGAACGGGTTCGAGGCGAGGTCTTCATCGGAGGCGGGGTACGAGTAGGAGGTGTTGCTCCCGCTCAGAGTAGTCGGCTGGCGAGTGAGGAGGTCTGCAAAGTCGGAATCCTCGTCGCGGAAGCCGCCAGACATGCTGCTGGGGATGCTGGACCTGCAACGACGAGCAACGCGGTTAGCGACCGATCGCGTGCGTTCCTAGATGACTTGATAGAGCAGCAGGCGTCCTTGATCCTTCTTTGGAGCTCGCACACTGGCACCTCGACCCGGAGGCCTGAGAGCGGGGAGCTGCCTGCTGTCTGCCTCGACACGCTCCTCCAGCTCCGACTCCCGCGCTCGTGAAGGATCACGCAGCCTCCTTAAGCTCCCCAGTCAACTCCCTCCTGATCCTGCCATCCGCGAAGGGCTGCCCGCCGTTCCCGCCTGGTCTAATCACGTCGAACACGCCTCAACGCTTACCGAGTGCGGCGAGGGGATTTGCCGGCGGTAGAGTTGGAGAGGTGAGCTGTAGCTCGTAAGGTGGAGCTGGTTGTGGCGGGCGAAGAATCGGAGTCGAGGCGGAGAGGTCGACGTGAGGGAGAGAGACAACCGCCAGGCGCAACGACGAACCCACTCGTGCCTCAGCCTGTTTTGCGTCTCTTCGATGAATCCATGGGTATGATATCTGTGTGCAGCAGGGTATAACGATGCGAAGTCACCTCCCTCCTACCCACCCCCAACAGGCGTACTCTTCCCTCTACTCGAGCTCCTACTCCCCGCACTCCCCTCGCTCCCACTCAACAACGCAACTCCCTCCCCAGTCCCCACCTCCGCTCCACTCTCCTCCAACCCCCCAACAATCGCCTCAATCTCCTGCTCCGCCGTCGCCAGGTCCATGAGCCCGTTGGCGACGAACGAACCCAGTACGAGCGCGCCGCCGAGGTAGATCTTCCAGCCGCCGAGTTGGGTGCCGCGGTAGATGTCGCCTGCCATGGCGAGAGGGATGGTGAGGGAGATGCCGAGGGTGACGGCGAGGGGGGAGGTCATGAGCATTGCGCGGAGGTAGAGGGCGTCCGAGACCTGCGTGCGTTCTGCGCGTCAGCTCAGATCCTGAACGAGCGGAGAGAAAGGAACGCACAAAAGTGATTGCTGCGTTGATAGCGATGCTTGCCCATAGTTTCCCGCCATGCGGCCATTCCCAGATCTCGACGCCGGTAAAGTGGAGCACGAGTCCGAGCGGCCAGATGAGGAGGATGTTGAAGAGCCCCACGAAGCCAAAGAAGAGGGTCATCGACACGCGCGTCTCGTTGCGGATCCGAACCTTGAGGAGGATCACGTAGAATGCGTAGGCAAGAGCGGAGGCGAGAGCGAGGGCGTCGCCTAGGAGAGGGGCAGTGGGGAGGTTGGGGTCGGTGGAAGGCCCTTTGGGGAGGTTGTTCCCTGGGGCGAGAATGTCGTGGTCAGATTTCGAGACGATGATCACGCCAACCACGCTGCGAGAACAGGGATCAGCGGCGTGAACGGTTGTGTGGGAGCGAACGACGCACCTGAAGATGACGCTCCCAAACTTGGCGGAAGTAAAGTTCTCCACACCAACGCAGGATCCCACTGCGAGAGTGAAGAAGCCTGCAGCCGAACCGCTCATCAGCGCACTGCTCGAACGGGAACCACAGCGAAGAAACGCACCACTCATGCTGCTCAGAATCGTCGTGCTGCTCACGCTCGTGTACCCCAGCGCAGCGTTCATCGACCAGTTTGCTGAGAACCTGTACGAAACATCCATCAGCCCCTGCCCCTCCCAGCCCTTTCGCACGACTCACCAAAGTCCGCAGAAGACCAATGCCAGCGCCGCCGTCTGGTTCGTCGTCAAAGGCGGGTCGGTGCAGACGACGGAGAGCGGCCGAGCACCTCGTGTACGCGACATCGACCGGGAGTGCGAACGAGCTCGGAAGGAGAACTGCAAGGAGGAGGATCAGCCGGTCTCCCTCGTCCGTGCAAGCAGGAAGGCGAACCTCGGGTCGAATGTACGCCACGCCGTTCTCATCGGTGTACGACCCCACAGGCAGATACCCACTGCGTCCAAGCCCCGGTTAGCTCCCACCCGCCTGCACAAAGTACCCTCACGCACCTCGCCAGCTCATCACTGCTCTTCGCCGCCCCGCTGCTTCCGTACCCCTCCAATCCAGCCCCCTTTGCCCGTTGCCGCAGAAGGTGCTTGCACACCGGTCGAACGAGATAGAGAGTGAAGGTTGCCGTACATAGGTACGTGATGAGGAACGGTTTGCTGCAGCGCGGGGTCAGCGACAAGGGACGACGAGGGAGTAGAAGGGACGAGAGGCGTACTTATACGACATGGAGGTAAACATGGACTGCGAGTAGAAGAGGTCAGCCTGCTGTCCCTCGCCCGGGTCGTGTGCTGCACCAGCGCCTCCCCGCGTGCTCCGCCTGGACCAGGCCCTCCGACGTCTCCGTTCCCTCCGGCTGGCCTACACTCTTCCCCCAGTACCCGCACCTTCAACATCCCTCTTCACTGCTGCCCCATAGCTCTCCGATGCCGCCGGGATCCGGGAAACCACCAAACGGAAGAAGCGTTGCTGGACGGCCGTTCGTTCCGAGAGTATCGACTCACGTTCATGATGAAAGAAGACTGCAAAGCGTACACGATCAGCTTCGATTCCCTCCCATCTCGCCACGAGCCTAGCACTCACGGAAACCCATAGAAAGACGACGCCCAGCAGGAGAGTGGTCCCGAGCAAGTACTGCCTTCGAGGATCCTTGCCGCCTGGGAGAATGGACGGGTTCACCTCGACCATGTTGGGCGCTGGTAGGAAGAGGTTGAAGAGCCACGAGGGCCGATAAAACACGGGCGAGGTCAACAACAACGTAAGGGAGCGAAAACGCACACGCGAAGGCGACTTCGCGAGGGGGCAGGAACGAGCCCTTGGCGCACTTCCTCCCCTCGATGCTTGCCTGGAAAGCGGCTTGTATTAAAGACACGAAGTCCACAGGAAAGGCTGGTAAACAGTAGACATAGAAGCTACCGAAGTACCGAAAAACAAAATCAAAGGAACCTCGCCGTCGCCTCACGAACTCCCCGCCCAACTCCTGCGCCAACGAGGACGACGACGAGGGCAGAGACAAAGATGAACTCGGCCAACAGCAGCCTCCACCTAAGCACAATGTTCCTCCCCGCCTCGGCCTGCTTCTCCTTTGAAGTCTCCTGCTCAGAAAAAAGGGGAGGCATCAGCGAAAGCGTCCTTCGCAACCTCGCTCCCGAGAAAAACAAAACGCACCCTCCCCTCTCCAAGTCCCCTCTCGTGCACCTCCTTTTCCCTCCAAGAAAACACCGTCCTTCCCCCCAACTGCTCCGCCGTCAAATACTCGACCAGCAACGCAAACACCCTCTGCCTCTGCACATCCCACTCGGTCCTGGGGTACCTCCTCCCAAACTCGACGAGCAACCTCGCCGAGAACATGTCGTACCAGACCCAGACCGAGGTAGAAACTGCGATGGGGTTTAGAGAGGTTCTCGAAGGCGAGAGGAGAGGACGAACCCGACGTGGCGCCAGGCTGCTTGATAGCTCGAGTACTCTTGAGCGGTGCGGGTGATCCCGCTTCGCTGAAGAGCCCAAGTAGGAGCGACGAGGAACGATCCCAGAACTGCAACGAGATCCCTTCGAAGGCTCTTTTAGCTGGATTCGAGCGAGACGGAGCAAAAGGAGAACGCACTGCTGGTTGATTGGGATCCCCGAGACAGAGTTGTCGTACGCACGATACAGCGCTGGCATCAGAGAGCGAGAACCGCGTCGGCATGTGAACGCCTTCCCAGAGCAGCGGCGAAGTCAGCTGGACGACCGAACCAGGTATGGCAAACGAGTAGGCCACCCTGGGGAACCCAAGCAGGTCCAGTAGTTCGCAGGAGGCCAGAGTGACGTGTCCCCAACACCGAAGGGGAACCCTTGGCGGCGCTCCGAGGCGCCAGGCGCGCAGGCAGGAGGAGGACCAAAGGAGGGTGCTCAAGCAAGGGCAGGGGGCTCTCTGATCAGCCAGGCAAGGCCACGGAGAGACTGAAAGAGCTCAGAGAAAGAATCTCGCGGATCCAGACACACAAGACATGACAAAAGTACGAGGAGCGCAGTCTCGCAGCGGAGACCTACACCCGGAGAACTCTCTCGACGTTGCGACGGTTTCGCTCTCCCACTCCTCGCCACTACTGCTCCTCCTCTCTGCTGGGTGCTCTGCGCGAGGGAAAGGGGATCCGACGACCTCTCCGAGAGGGGGGCTAGCGCTATTCCTGTCGCGCCCTTGGCCGTGTGTTTCTTCCTCCGCGTGGAAGAGGGCGGTGCTCTCTCTCCCAGCTGTTCACCTGGTAAAAATCTCCAACTGTCTGCCGACGCCCGCACCTCGACAGCTGCCAGGCCTACCTGCGCTCCCCTCTCCTTCCGCCTTCGCTACCGCCGTTCTGCCGCGCGCCTCGCCGCTTTCGGCCAAGCGCCCCCACTCTTTCGCTTGATGACCCGGAGCAAGCAGGTCGAGGAGGACCAGGACTTCAAGCCCGAGCTGCCGGAGCCTGCGAGGAAGAAGCGGAAGGGAGGGAGGGGATCAGTTGCTTGCCTGCTCTGCCGTGCGAGCAAGACGTCCTGCGACCTCAAGGCACCTGTGACTCGCGCTCCTCCCCAACAAGCTGCAGAGCGCGCCAGCTGACTCTTGCCGTCTACAGTGCGGGAGTTGTATAGCAAAGGGCGAGGAGCACTCGTGTTCGCTCACCAACTTGCTGTGGTAGTGAGTCTTTCTTCCTCCTCTGCGCGCCTCCCGGAACGCTGGAATGCGGGGTACTTGGCTGATGTCCGTACTTGCCTCTTCTAGCGAAAACCCCGAGGATGCTCCTGCTTCCAAGCTCAAGGCCTCAGTCGACCGCCTCGAAAGCCTCGTGCTCGCCATTCGCGCAGGCTCCTCTCAAGGCGGCAGTCCTCGACCAACAGCAAGTCCACGCACCAGTTTTCACGGATCTTCCGGACCGTCCTCCTCGACTTCCAAATCCTCCTCCCCCATCATCAACCGCCGGTCCGCCAATACGACTTGCGACGCCGAAGTCATCGGCCGGTTGATCCTTGGGCGAGACGTTGGCGGCCACGTTTCGCCAGGCGTGGATCTGCGAGCATTGATGAACGAGGTCCCTCCTCTCCCTCCCCGTGCTGCCCTTTCTACCTCCTGACCCCTCTGGAAACAGCTCCAATTTGCAGAACCCAGCACCGCAAGCCAACCCCTGCCCCAGCTCGCCGAACCCACGTCCCTCCAAACCCGCCCCTCTCCCGAAGCCTTCGCCTCTCTCCTCCAGATCATGCCAACGCGCCGTCAAGCTTCGGAAGCGATCGCAGCCTTTTTCGGTCGAGTCGACTCGCTCTTCCACGTCGTCCATCGCCAGCGGTTCGAGGCCCAGTGCGTCGCCTACTGGGAGTCGCAGACCGCGCCAGATCCGCATTGGCTGGCGACCTTCCTCTGCGTCGCGGGCAACGGTCTCCTTGCCATGTCGGACAATGAGGCGTTGTCGAGTCGAATGCCGACGGGGGAGGGGAAGAGTCTGCTGGCGCGATCTTGGCTCGATGGAGCCCTGCAGGCTCTCGCTTCTGGAGGCGAGCAAGGTTTTTCGGGTGGTGTCGAGCTCGGGAGCTGACGTGCGGTTTCTACGCAGATTTCGTCAAGAGTCCCTCGGTCGAAGCGGTTCGCGCCGTCGTTCTCCTCAACCAGTTCTGGGCGGCATGGCAAGGGGGGACGAACTTGCAAGCTGCGATCGTCTTCAACACGACCGTCATTTCTGCCGCCTTTGAGCTCGATTTGGTGCGTGCTGTTTGCAGCTCTTTCCAGACCCGAAACAGCTTGCTAACTGCCGTCCCTGCAGCATCGCGACCCCGACGAGCTGGATCGCGGCTTCAGTCCTCTCGAGAGTGAAGAACGGAGGAGAGTCTTCTGGGGTCTCTTCAGCAGCGATACGTGAGTTGCTCCCGCTCCCCTCCCCCGCACCGACTAAAAAGACCTTTCGCAGCCTCGCACGAAGCTTCCTCGGCAAATCCTACGCTCCCCTCGACTGCACCAGCATCTCAACTCGCCTACCTTCCCACCTCCCCGACGAAGCCTTCACGTCCACTGGCGATTTCGAGTTCGCCTTCTCTCCCCAGGCCGGCACCAGCACCCTGACGTCCGTCGTCGCACTACATTCGATCTCCCTCGTCCTCTGCAAGATGTCGAAACTCTTCGCCAGCACTCGTCGCCCTTCCTCCGCCGAGATCTCACGGCTGCACGAGGACCTCCAACTCGTCGAAGTGGCGCATTCGCCCACGATTCAGCGCGCTTCTCCGGTTCTCTTCAATGAGACACTCGAGATGGCGGGGAACAAGACGGCCGTGCAGGCGATGCTGGCGTTTGCGTACGTGCGGCTTCATAGGAGCTGCTTGGGGAACGGGCTGGCCGAGGACTCGACGACGGACGCGGTTTGGCATCGCGCGATTTGTCTCCAACATTCCAGTGCGTACTTTCGCTCCGAGGCGGGAGCCGGTGCTGATGATTGAGTGCGCGCAGATTCTCTCATCGCTTCGGTTGCCGCTATCGAAAGCTGTGGAGCTGCTGAGAAGCTGCTCGCTTCCGTTGCGATCGTCAGCGCCGCCATCACCCTCGCAGTCGACTTGCTGGGTGAGTCCTCCCGCCTCCCGCCTCGTCGAGCAGTGCTAACGAGGAGCGCACTCAGATTCCCCTCATTCCCCACAAACAAACGACACTCGCGCACGCCTCGCGAACCTCATCACCGCCTTCGAATCGGATCCCTGGTCGTCGCGCGTCTTTCGTCGCGGCGCGACGATCCTTCGCCATCTCACTCTCGACTCGCAGGAGCGCCAGCCTTCGGGGCTAACTGGTCCAGCTCCCTCCTTCTTCGGCATGGGCCACAGCCGCTCTGCCAGCTCCGGCTCGGGCGGAAGTCCGAGTATGGTTGACACGCCACCTTCATTCCTCGTGGCGAATCAAGCCGCCGTCGTGCGTTCTCCCTCGCTCCTTCTCCTCTCATTCTTTGCTAACATATCACACAGATGCGCCGTACTTCCGACCAAGCGAGCCTCGACTACTACCTCTCGCCGTACGCCTCTGGCGATCCTCAAAACCCCTTCGCCGACTCGTTCGACGAAGCCTTCTTCCCCCTCTCCATCGACCCTCGCGCTCAACAATACTCGCCCGACCAGTACAACTTCAAACTGGGCAGCGAGGCGATCCTCCCGAGCCCTCTCCTGAGGCCGTGGTTGGCGTCGACGCAGGCGGCGGGTGAATTCGACTGGACGTCGGCGCCCTTGTCCCTCTTTTCTTCGTGATTTCGTTGCTGGACTGTAGTTGTACTTCTGTTAGGGATACTGGGCTTCTCATCCACGGACAATCTCTGGGGCTACGATGGACATTCGAAAGACACTGGCTAGCTCTCCCTCTCTCTCCTCTCATATCTCAGTACGCGGATACTCTACAGACACTCTCCCATTCTTGATACCTCCCCGATGAAGTATATACCCTGTAGTCTCCACGCCAACCACTCTTTCCTCCAAACGAGCGCGAGAGCAAACAACAAAAGTCGAGATCAGTCTCGCCAAGTCGCGCGGGAGGATTTGCTCTTGACCTCCCCCCTCCTCACTCGGACAACCCGCCTACCGCCTGCAGCTTCGCCCAGGGAACCCACTCGGTCGCTGCAGCAGCACTTCCTCCTTCAGGGCCGCCATCACCTCTTGAACCACGACCAAGCGCCGCCTTCCGTCCTCGTCCCTGCCCTGACGTCGGCGTGATGCCCTCCTCCTCCTCCTCTCCCGCCTCCCAAGTCCTTACGGCGTTCGACCCTCTTCAACCACCTCCGCTCCTCCCCGACGAACCTCTCCTCCCCGATGAGCCAACAGCTTCGACCTCCTCCACTCCGATCTCGTTCAAGCGCCGCACGCCCTCTCGCAGCATGGGGGCTCGTACAGGTCTTCTAGGCGGTATCCTCTCGCGCAGTAACGAGGATTCCGCCGACAAGGTCCCTCCTCCCGCCCTCAGTCGACCGCACGCGCCGGATCGGATCGCCCTCCCCTCCTCACCTTTCCGAAGCCGCGATGGCACCAAGGACGGGCCGAGCGACAGTGCCGTCGATAGCGATGACGAGCTGGCGGACGGACAGAAGACGCCGACGTTGGGAGCTGGAGGGAGATGGGCGTCGAAGCAGCGCGCGCTGAGTGGCGTTGGCAAGGGTGTGCCGGGGAGGATCTCGTTCGGTGCGCAGGGAGCCAAGCCGCCGAGGTTTAGCAGCAGGTGGGAGGGGAACCCTTTGTCGCCTGGAGGGAAGAACAGGATGCTTTCGCCTGGGGGGAGGGGATCACCGGGAGGGAGAGGCAAATCGCCTAGTCCAGGAGGACCGATGTCTCCTCCGCTCGAGATCATCAGTACGCCGCTTCCTACGATTCCTATCATCGTCCTCTGCATTGCGATGTTTGGTGCGTTCCTTTGTTCTTTTCTTGGCCGGCCCCTGCACCGACGATGATAGCTGATTCGTGAGGAATCAACAGGCGAGTTTTTGTGTGCGTCCACATCTTCGCCGTTCTTGTACTTCATGATTGATGAGTCTTCGCATTCGGTTCGAGGGTACACGTACTAACACTGCGACGATCTTACAGGACTTTGGCGTTGGTCAGGGTCCCAACGGAGGTGGGGAGGCTGCGGTGGGGTTCTGGACGGGCATCGTTGGGTCAGTCCCTTCCAATCTTCGTCGAGAGAGGGAGCTGCCGACTGATTCTGGAGTGTGCAGAGCCGCCTTCTTCCTCTCCCAGTTCCTTACGTCGCTTCTTTGGGTCTCGGTGGCGGAGAAGCACGGTCGTCGCGCTGTCCTCTTCACCAGTCTCCTCGGCAACGCGCTCGCGCTCTGCGCCTTTGGCACGAGCAAGAACCTCGGCACGGCCATCCTTTGCAGGCTGGCAATGGGGCTCTTCAACGGCGAGCTGATCTTCTCCTTGGCACGAGAGCAGGACCTGACGCCTTATTTCGCAGGCGCGGTGGGAGTCGCTCGAAGCGCAGTTCAGACGATCTCGGACCCGTCGAACGAGTCGAGAGCTCTTACTTATATGGCGTTGTGCTGGGGTTTGGGAGGTATCGTCGGCTCGGTGATCGGCGGACTAGCGGAGAATCCTGTTCGTCCCTTTCGCGAGCCTTGTTGAACGGTCACTGACCTCCCCCCTCCAGATTCGCAACTACCCCTCCCTCTTCACCAATTCTCCCTTCTTAACCTCCCTCTTCACCGCGTATCCCTACCTACTCCCTTGCCTCCTCGCCGGCTCAGTCACCTTCACCGGCGCCATCCTCTCCCTCTTCCTCAGTCCCGACGGCGGACCTCGCGAAGGCGGCATCCACCTCCCAACGGAGAAGGAAGTCGAACGAGCCGCCAACTCGGCCGCTGCCCTCCCTCGCAACCTCGTCAAGCGTGTCTCGACCTACTTCCGCGGTGACGCAGCCACCTCCCACCAATCCTCTCCTCCCAGTCGCGTCCCTCTCCATCGAGCCTCCAGCGGCCCTGCCTCGCCTGAACCTGAGCAAGAGAGGAATCCGTTCGTCGGCCTGCGAAGACCGTCGACGAGGAGTGGGTACGGGAGCGTCTTCAACCCTCTCGCCATCTCGAGCATGTCGAGGAGAACGAGCGGAGCGGGCAGCGCCTACGGGTACGACTCGGGGACGAGGGTCCCTGGTGGGAGGAGGAATACGGCGAGGTCCAACTTTAGGAACGCCTCGGTCGCCACAGCGAATCACTACGCACCGGACTACGACGATGAGCATCAGGATTTGACTTTCGCTGAAAGGTGCGCTGGTTCCTTCTTGTTTTCGCTCCCTGGCTTTTCTGACGATTTCTGCAGGCTCCTTCTGGCCAACGACCAAGCGATTTTCGGGATCTCGGACCTGTGGGTGGCCCAGGCGACGCAGGCGGACGACCAGGTCAGCCAGGTCGACTACGAGGAAAGCGTCTTCGAGGACGACGAGTCTCGCATGGACATCGACGGCGAGCACAGCGAAGACGAGCCCGACTTCTTCGGCTTCGGTACCGCTCCTCCTTCGCTTGAGGATCTGCGAGGTCATGCGGCGCAGCAAGACGAGCTTCGAGGACGCTACGGCGACGCTCCTCGTGCGTCTCCCTCGCTCAACGTTCCTCGAAGCCGGCCCGAGTCGAAGAGGTCGCCCTCACGCGAGCGCGTCGCTTCGTACGGAGGACGGCATCGTCGAGACAGCATGGCTTCGTCGCGCGGACCCGCCATCTTCGCCAATACGGGACTCAACCCTCAGTCGCTCGGATCTGCGGCTGTTCTCCTCTCGCCAGGGATCAAGGACGCTCCAGAAGAGTCGGCCTTCAACCCCATGACCGCCATTCCGGAGATGCGACCCGCCAGCATCATCGAGCACGACCTCAATGCCGACGTCGAGAACCTCGAGGAGAAGGTCCCCGTTCCGCTCTTGCGACAACTCCCGCTCGCGATGATCGCGCAGTACGCACTTCTGGCGCTCCACGGGACTGTCTGCGACCAGGTACGAAGTCCGCTCGTGTGTTTGGCGGTCCCTCGAAGCTGACGATCGCTGCGCGCAGATTTTTGTGTGCGTTGCTCGCATTTGGCGCCTGGGTCTCGCAACTGACTCTTCTGCAGCTCGTTCATCGTCACGCCCGTGCCGAGCGGAGGCTTGGGTCTCAAGGCCGCCAACTATGCGCTGCTCGTCTCGCTCATGTTCTTCTTCTCCATGTACGTCGCTCGCTCGCTCGTTTTGGAGATCCCCACGCTGACTTTCGGAACGTCCAGGATCTGGCAATTCCGGTTCTACGGGAGCGTGGGACCTCCTGGTGGCACCTTGTCCCATCTCGCCATGTGCGTTCAGGTCCTCGTTCTGCGGTCGGCTTCAGCATTAATCAGGTCCGCTCCGCAGGTTCCGACTCGGGCTTGCCCTCTACATACCCGTCTACATGCTCTTCCCCGAGCTTCGAGGCCTGTTGCGCGAGGATGGGAACAACTGGGTGATGCTGGGGATGACGCTGCTGAGCGCAATTCGCTACCTCGCCAGCACTTGCTCCTACACCGCAGTCATGGTGAGCTCTCTCCTCTTCTCCAGCGTTCGCCAGCGAGCTAACGAACCCTCACAGGTCCTCATCAACGCCATGTCGCCTCCTCACCTCGTCCCGCTGTCGAATGGACTCGCTCAGTCGGCCGTCAGCTTGGCTCGCTTCATCGGTACGCCTTTTCGCCTTGCCTGAAGCTCGCAGCGCGGAAGTTGATCAACTGGCGCAGGTCCCATCTTGGGAGGCACGATTTGGGCCGCCTCCATCGCCGACGGACCCAGTGCGCACCCTTGGCCTTTCAACTTTGCCGCCGGTTTCGTCGCCATCAGTGTGCGTCGCCTTGCTCTTCGCCTTCTCGCACGCACAGCTGACCATTCACAGATCATCTGCGGCCTTGGTTTCGCACATTCGTTCAGGATTCATTAGCGCACCTCCCTTCTCCAGCATCGCCTCTTATTAGTCGCTTCAGTCTTCGTGTTGACACCTTGGCAATCGTACTGCATTCGCCAGCTCTTTAAAGCCCTGCTTCTCGGAGAGAATTTCGGCGAGGACAGAAGGTCTTGCGCTTCCTGTTCGCGCTCGCTGTCTCAATTTCGACGCCTTGAGGACGCGAACCTGGCTCCTCGGTCTTCGCAGGACAATGCAAGCGGAAGAGTCCTCTCGAGGCATCGCTCGTGGCACAAAGTCGTTTCCATTCCAAAGTCGTCCCGAATCCCCCATGTCCCCCCCTCGTAAACGAAGTCGTGATCAATCCGTTTTCGTCCCTAACCCTTCCCTTCTCAACCGTACCCCCAGTACGCTCAGCATTCGAAGCTCGCGATCTCGATCTCGAGGTCGGGCGAAGCAATCTCGCCTGCGACGGCGCGAACGACGTTGGCGAGCTCCGTCGGTCCGCAAGCTACAGAAAGGGAACGTGAGCGTCGTCCAGAAGCGCTTCGCCAGTCGAAATACTCACCGACGACAAAGCTGCGACCAGGAGAATGCGCGACGACCTCGCGCATAATAGTCGCAACGTCAGGTCGACCGGCGTGGATGATGGCGCGGCTGACAGGAAGGCTCGTAGGGGTCGAGGAACCAGAGGACTTCTCCTTGATGATGTCCTCCTCCGATTTACGCTCGTCGTGGCCGTCCTGAGAGGAGGAAGCGGAGGGGGTGTCGGGTCGAGTGATGAACAGGTCGATCTGGAGGTCGAGTCCAGCGACGTCGGCGGCCACGCGAACTTCTTCGAGAGTCGTATCGATCCAAGAAGCTTGGTCTGGAAGAAGAGGGCGTCAGCGAGATCCAGGATCGAAGCAGAACCGAGGACGCACTGAGGTGGTGGATCGCCCAAACCAATCGAACCTGCGTCGCCGTCGCGCACTTCTCGACCGCCTTCTGCGCAATCGTCGCCATAATCAACGAGATGTGCGTGATTCCCGAGCCTCCAGCGACGAGAAGGACGGAATCGTACTCCTCCGCACGAGGATCGTGTCCATAAGGTCCTTCGATGCTGACGGTGACCGTCGTTCCCTCGCCGACCGTCTTCTCGCTAGCAAGGATGTGGTTCGCAAGCGCCCGAGTGATGCCGTCCTTGATCCTGAGGACAAAGCGGAGCTCGTGGTCGTCGTGAGGCGCTGGGCGAGGAATGTTGCTCATCGAGAACGGGTGGCTCTGACCGTACAGCCAGGGCTTCGTGAGGAGGTCGGTACCCCAGAAGGAGAGGTAGCAATGCTGGCCGGCGCTCCAGGTTCCAGCAGGGAAGGGGATGTGGAGGAGGATCGCACCGTGGCAGACTGTCGCAGTCGCTTGGAGGAGGGGACGGCGGAGGATGAGGCGAGAGTGGAAGAGGCCGGAGAGGTGGCGAACGATGCGCATTAGGCGCTCGAATACCCAGAGGGCAGTGGCGGCGTAGACCCAGTTGATGCAGATCGGTCGGTCTGGAAAGCGAGGTCAGAAGTTGCGAAGAATGGTCGAAGGGGAGAACACGCACGGTACCACATTCCAGCGAGCACCATCGCCGCACCGAGGACGTGCAGGATGAGGAACAGCTCGTACCAGCGGCCCCGCATCCAGCGAAGGCTGAAGACGGCGAGCATGGTGGCGCCGACCATTCCCTGCGTTCAAAGGATCAGAAGTCGAACACGAGAACGGAGTGAGAGAACGCACGACGATGCCCATCTTGAAGTAAAGCTCGGAATACTCCTCTTGCAGCTTCGCCGGGTTGTCGCCCTGGAGGTACTGGTCGAGCGAAAGAATCAGCGACGAGACGACGATCGAAGGGGAAGGAGGCTTACGTATCCGATGTACGCAAACGTGTGGACAAAGGATTCGAGGAATACGATTCGCCCGATGACTTTGTGGTAGAAACGAACCTCCTGGTACGCGATGCCTGCGGTTCCCGTCAGTTCTGCTCTCGAGGTCGGCAAAAGAGTGTGTGGGAACGTACCAGTCAGGAAGGACACTGGGTTATTCCTGCCCACGAGAGCGTAGAGGATAGGGAAGTTGATCACGGCGATGCGACCAGTCCGATTCGAGAAGGCCTTGACGATTGCGCTCCGGTCTTCGGCCCAGTGCAGATCCGCCTGTTCACAAGTACAAGATCAGCTCTCGCTCCGACTCCTGCCACGAAAAGCGAGCAACTTACGAGACAGAACCCGATGTTGACGGCCGAAATGGCGGCGGTGAGGAGGAGGTGACACCAGGTCCAATCAGCGCCGAGAGGGTGACCGACCGACCTCCCAGCCCAGGCGTCAAAGGCAAGGAAGGCTCGAACGACGATGAAAGGCTGTTGGCGAGTCGAGGGCGTCGCCGTCGTGTTCTCGCTTCCCTTTTCGCTGTTGGAGACGGAAGCTTGAAGGGAAGACTTGCCTCTTCGGGAAAGGTAGTTGTGCGTCGTGAGAACGACGTTGCGGATGATGAGGAAGCCAACGATGCCAGCAAAGATGTACTGGTAGTCATAAGTGATCCCTGCGAAAGAGCCAGGTCAGCGACGGTGATCAGGAAGGAAGAAAAGGAGAACGAAAAGCGTACGAGCGAGAAGGAGCTTCGTTCGAGCTTTCGCAGCCTTCGCAGCTGTCTGAGCGGCCGTCTGAGTCGATGCGGGTGGCGCCATCGGAGGAGAAGGAGGGGGAAGGTTGGAAGGAGGGGACTGAGGGGAGGAAGGGGGCTAAAGATGGGAAGGAAGAGCGGTGTGAGTTATCTGATTCCGAGACGTTCCGCCTGCTTTGAATGAGTGGGTCCCTGTACGAGAATAGAGACGGAAAGCAGGGGAGTTGAAGTGGAACTGAATGGAGAGCTAGACCGCTTGCGAAGGCTAATGTTTGATCGAAGACATGCCCTTTGGTCCCCGTCCAACAGTCCACGGCGTTTGTTCAACAAGCGCCTGAGGCCTAGAAAGGTCCTATACGCAGAGTTCAAACCGAATCTTGAAGGGGAGACGCACTTGAGGAGGTAGCGCACGAACAGAGTTGACAAGGGACCCCCGAGGGGAGTTCCCGAGCGGTCCAACGAAAGGCGCTGATCCCGACTGCGCGCAGGAGTTCCAGTTCCGGTCCTTTGAGGTTCGTGCAGACACCGACGTCGCGACGGAAGTGGAGAGGCTGCGCGAGGAATCACTGATCAGCGTGGTTCAGCAGCTGAATTGCCCCTCGGGCAGGTCCCGCAGGGAGAGGAGGGTTCTAACCGGGAAGAGGGTGAACGTACGGTGGGGAGAGTCTCCTTCGTAAACCTTGGGGATGCGAGTGGATTGAAGGAGGAGCGAAGATTCAGCGAAGAGTGGCCCCTCGTCGAGTCGAGCCTGCGTTGAGGCGGGGGAGAACGAGCTAGTCAGCTTGCATTTGCTCCCGCTCGCTGCTCGACGGGACAGCCACGACCATTGACCTCGCAATAGTAGAGGAAGATGGCCTGCAAAATGGGCTCGGGTCAGTGAGGACCAAACATGCACGGGGAGGATAAAACCCCACCGAGGTGAGGCGCCAGAGGAGTCGGCCCGCCTTTCCCTGACCTGTGGAGGCGAGAATGTTCCAGCAGAGCACGGGTTGAGCAGCGTCAAAGCACACATGGCCCGAAACTCAGGGCACCGAGCGGGTGGAGCTGAGAGAGCGCGGATCAAGCCCCGCGTTCGCCACTCTTTACGAGCCGAGAGCTGAAAGCCCTCGCGGGCTTAGATATGATCAAGAGGATGTAACCTGTGTGCAGGAGACCAACAGCAGGTGGCGTCGGTGGTCGGTCGTCCCTTGGGAGGAGCGGAGGGCAAAGCCGGTCGCAGGCACTGCTGAGCCACCGCAGAGAGATGAAGAGCTCCACTCTGCACACAGTCTTCCCAATACGCCGGGGAACCTGCAGCGGGCAGAGCAGGTGTTCCCGACCTCGAGCAAGTCGTCTGGGTCGAATCGGCTCAGGCCCGGGGAGGCGGTTGTCGAGCTGTTCAGGCTGGGATGTTCGCCTCCGCTGAGCAGGGGAGGGTACCAAGCAGATCACTGAGAGCGTGGGACGCCCAGGGTGTCAAGAAGAGCAGTCAGGTCGAGGGACAAAAGTAGCGGGGCGGCGTCGCTGGGCGCTGGAAAAGAGTCTTCGACCTGGCTGGCTCTCTCCCCCTCCCCTCTCGCGCCTTCTCACCCCACCCGTACACCCACCGCACGTCCCGAATGCCCGTCATCGCACCCATCACTGGAATGTTGCGCAAGCACGTGCGTTCTAACGGTCCCATTCTGTTCGGAGGACGAGCTAACCCTGCCTCTCCTTTCAGACCTTGACCCACCTCACCATCGGCACCGTTGGAGGAGCCATCGCTGGTTACGCTTACTGTGAGTCCCCCTGCCCCTCCTGAGCCCACGTCGCCCAACAACGCTGGGAATCACCGCCCGGCTCGTTCCGACAACTGACCTTTCCCTCTCCTCCCCGCAGGGCACGGAGTCCACCTCCCCAAGAGTCTGTATCGCCTCTCTAGCATGCCGTTCGTGATAGCTGATTCTCCCTAGTTGCGCTGCGTGATGCATACTATGTTCGTGCGGCAAAGGAGAAGGTGGCCTCGTTGGCTTGAAGGAACCTCGGCGGGAGTTGGTTGTTGAATGGTGGGGTGGGAAGAAGGGGGTACGTCGGCGCCGCGTTGGCTGTCGTATGGGTTATCGAGTGGAATCAAGTTGGGGGAGGTTGGGAGCTGACTCAAGGGGAGAATCTGGCTGCTCAGGAAGATCGGCGGTCGGCAGTCGGGGGAAGCATCCTTCTCGCTACTCACCGAACTCTCTCTGCGCTCTGCCTCTCTCCCTGACCCTCCACAGCCGAATCCTCCTCCCGAACGGCTCAAAACAACTTCCAGAATGGCCGTCATCCCTCCCATTCAAGGCATGCTCAAGCGCCATGTCCGTCGCTCCTCGTCCTCAACGTAGCCTTCGCTAGCTAACTTCCTCCCTCTTCTCGAATGCAGGCCTTCACCCATATCAGTTTCGGAATCGTGGGAGGTCTGGTGTCCGGCGCGATCTTCTGTAAGTGCACTTCACGGGCGCGGAGCAGACGAGGAGGGAGGGGGAGGGCCGGATAGGGAGGGAAGGAGGGAGATGTGTTCGTGACGCTTGCTGACGGCTTGGTTGCAGGGTACGGCTTCCGCATGCCTGGAGGTACGCTTTCCGACTGTCCTTGAGATACGCGACGCTGCGAGATAGCTAACGCCGTGCAAAAAAGTCCATCGTCGTGACGATCACTACATCGCGCTCGCCAAGGCCAAGGAGTCTGCATAGGCGCTCGAATCGGGGACTATTGGACGTCGAGGAGGAGCTTTGTTGGAAGGGGAGACAGGAGGAGATCCCTGGGGGTTGGAAGTGGTTTGTCGCAGGAAGGAGGCGCTGGGACACGGACTTCTGCTCTTCCTCCCGAACGCTCCCTTTCTCCTCTTTTGTTCGACTGGTGCGGACGCGGACTGATCGGAGGGCAGGACGAGGGTTTTGTTCCAAACCGACTGCTGAACGGCTTTTGTCTGCTCGGGGCCTCTCCTGCTCCCTCCCCTACTCGCCACCTTCTCCCTCTCTTCCCCCCACCCCATTTCCGCTCCAAACATGTCCCTCACAACCTCCTCCATCGCCACAATGTTTGCGCCTCTAGCGACCCAAACCGCCTACACCTTCTTCATGGAATCGGTCTCTCCCGACGTCGTCTGGACGTTCGGTTGCCCTGGCGCGACTCACGCCCTCGCAAGCCGGTACGAAGGTTCCGACGCGTTTGTCGGCGCTACGTTTGCTCGTATCGCAGCTATGGTGGCCGTGAGTCCTTTCTTTCGTGCTCGTGCAGGCGGGAACTGACGCAGGGAGCAGGGACCGTTGGTGACTACCGTCGAGGGATCGATCGTCGATGCGAGTGGGGAGAGCGCGGCAGTTCTGCTACGTACGGTTGGGGAGGCGAAGAGCGGGTTGAAGGTGGACGATCGCGCGTGCTGGGTCATCAAGGCCAAGGATGGGAAGCTGGTCGAGGTGCGTTTTTTGGGGTCGTCCAGCCGTCAGGAGCGAGAAGCTGATCGCTGGTCGGACAGATCACCTCTTACGTAGATTCAGCGTTCTTGGAGAAGTGCGTTGCTGGCTTTGGGGAGGAGGAGGGGAGCTGACTGTGCGTCTGCGCAGGCTCATTGCGGAGAACAGGGCGTTCCTGGATGCGCCGTTGGAGACTGCTGCATAGAAAGGTCGAGCAAGGAGCTCCCTCGTGCAATCAAGTCTTACGGGATCAAGCATTCCCATCGTGGTTGTTCGAGAGAGTGAGAGGAGAAATGCCGAGGCCGAGAAGCTCTCTTTGACGGGCTTGCGAGGGATAAAATACGATGAACTACACCGACCACAGGCAGACCTTGCCATCCTCTCCTCCAGTAACGACCGTCGACGTCTGGAGAAGAGCGTCAGCTGATGAGCTTCTCTGGGAGCGAGCAAGACGCACCTTTGAGTCCAAGTACGCACACCGCACGATATCGGCGTGCCCTGAGCCTCCCAGCGTACGTCCACCAACTCCAGGAAGCACGTGCTCCAGCACCCAGTGCCCATGATCCTTCATGTTGATGATTGCGACGTCCCCTCTGCGAAGCCTCCGTCAGTTTGCGGCCTGCGAAGGAGACTGGGGCGACGAACCGCTGTGTTCCCGCCATGA
>JANGFH010000528.1:0-20185 GCA_025758715.1 Glaciozyma martinii | reverse complement strand
GAGGGGGAGGAGGCTGAGAGGTCGTTAGCGAGGCGGAGAGCGCGAGGACGACTCGGAACGCACGAGTTGCTGCTGCGTGGCCTACGCCAGCGAGGTTCCTGTGGTTCAAAGGAGATCAGCCCACTCCACGAGCCACCAACGACGAGGACAACGCGACGACGTACCCTTTGAGTCCCTTCCTCCAGTGCTTGCCAGGTCCCGGCTCTCCTGCAGGCCTCTTGGGCGCCCTCTTCCTCTTTGGCTTTGCAGGCTTCTCGGGCGCTTCCTCGCCCTGTGCCTCAGCTGCCACGCCCTTGGCCGGAATGCCTCCTCCCGTGCCAATCCCAAACGAACGATCTTCTGCCGAAAGAGGAATGGGAGGAGCGTTCGACTGCTCCGAAGCTACAGATGAGGCGGAAGGGGTGGCATCCATCGGGAATGAGCCGGAGGACGGTGTGATGGAGGGACCGGCCGTGGCGGAGGAGGCGCCGAGGCGGAAGGTGAGCTTGAGCGGAGCTGCCGCTGTTGTGACTGCGATTGGGATCGGGGCTGGAGGGTCGACGTCCATGGTCGACTTGAGTCTAGGAGGAGCGGGAGGGGAAGAGGGGGGGACTTGGGGGAGAACGGAGAACGACCTCGCCAGGCGCCAGTCTCTTCGCTCCCTCCAACACTTGACACTTGCACTTCCGCTCGACAGCACCCAGTCCGAGGAACTCTCCTTACTTTACACGGGACAGTGTACGCGAGTAGCTGGACACGCCAAGTCGTCTCCGCCGCCAAGGTTCGACTCGACACGAAAAGCTCGCGAGCAACGGTGTCGACTCTGGGACAGACAGTGAGTCTTTGGGTCAAGGCTACGTGGTGTCAAGAGAGATTGGAAACGGGTGGCAGGCTTGAGTTCATCTTGGTTGAGCCGTAGCTCGTGGCCGAGCAGAGGAGAAGGAGCTCTTCCCTTCCTCCTCTCCCCGCAGAACTCCGATCTGCCCTCGTTCTCTCGACTAGTCTACGCGTTCCAGTAGCCCGAACTAATACGTTGCTCCCACGCAGACCATGTCCCAATTCCTGCGCGCCCGCGCTCACCTCCCCTTCCGCCTCTCCATCCCCTCCCAATCCCACTCCTTCTCCTCCTCGTCCATCGTCTCCAAGCCCTCCAAACCTTCCGCCCGTTCCGCCGCTGCTGCCGCCGCTGCCGCCCCTCCCCCCGGATCGACCGAGAAGCCCCGCCGAATCCTCACGTTTGCGACCAAGTCGGGTACCTCGCACTTCAAGACCTTCCTTCCCGTCACTCCCTCCCTCCGCCAACTCCGCCAGCCGATCTCGGAGCACCTGCACAAGGGCGACCCCCTTCGTGCGCTGACGATCGCCAAGCGCTCAACAGGAGGACGTAACGACTCGGGCAAGATCACCGTTCGCGCGCGCGGAGGAGGACACAAGCGTCGTATTCGTCTCGTCGACTTTGAGCGCAAGGAGCCGGGAGAGCAGGAGGTCGTTCGGATTGAATACGACCCGGGAAGGAGCGCGCACATTGCGTTGATCAAGCACAAGGAGTCGGGAGATCTCAGCTACATCCTCGCCGCTGGAACCCTTCGCGAGGGCGACACTGTCCAGTCCTTCCGCGCTGGAATCCCCGCCTCGTTCGCCACCGCCTCTTTGGACGTCGCCTCCGCTACTCCTGCACCCGTCATCCCCGAATCCGGCGTCGATACTCCCCTCAGCGCCTTCGCCGCGACCTACGCCGATCCCTCCTCCCCCCAAACCGTCCTCCCTCCCACGACCTCCACCTCGACCCTGAGCACCAAGCTCTCTTCGTCGCAGATCGACCTCGGAGTCCTCCGTTCGATCGCGATCCGTCCTGGAAACTGCCTCCCCCTCCGCCTCATCCCCCCCGGAACCCTCATCCACGCCATCACCCTCTCTCCTACCGGTCCTGCGATCCTCGCGCGTTCAGCTGGGTCGAGCGCTCGCATCATCAGTGCGAGCAGTCCGAACGGCAAGCATGCCCAGGTCAAGCTCAACAGCGGCGAGGTGCGGTACATTGGGCTGGAGTGCATGGCGAGCGTCGGCACCGTCAGCAATGCCGATCACCAGCATGCGAACCTTGGAAAGGCGGGAAGGATGAGGTGGCTCGGATTTAGGCCGCAGAGTCGTGGAGTCGCCATGAATGCGTGCGTCCTCTTTTCGTCTTGGGTCCTCTCGTCGGACGCTGCTGACCTCTCTTTCTTCCTCGCAGGACGGATCATCCTCATGGAGGTGCGCTCTTCTTTCCCTTCTGCGACCTTTCCCTGCCCCGCACGAACTGACGCTCGCCCTCGCACGCAGGTGGACGTGGAAAGTCGAAGGGAAACCGCGATCCCGTCGATCCCTGGGGCAACCACACCAAGGGAGCGAGGACGAGGAGCCCCAAGAGCAAGACGGGCAACAAGTTTGTCGTCCGCGAGAGGCCGAGGGGAACGGAGAAGAACCTCAAGGGGAGGTAGAAGGAGGTGGACCAGATGCAAAAGATGCCGACGAGGATCACAATTCGGTGCGATTGAGAGCTGTAGCGTGTTGGATTCTGCAAAGCTGTCTCTTCGTTACCACGAGGCACAGCGAGTCGTGTCGCCGTGCTGGCCTTGTCAAAGTAGAGGCGCAAGTCACTCTTGGTCTCCTACCACTTCGTCACCCTCTCGACTCGAACGATGGCTGCCACGCAAGCCTCTGAAGCGTTCCTGGCCTACGAATCCGAGTGGTCCCAGATCAAGGCGAGCGTCCAGAGTCGATTCGACAAGGACTGTCGCGAACAGAAAGGGGGTAAGCCCACTTCGTTCTCCCTCTCGTCACAGCGCGCTGCCGTGCTGATCCTTCTGGCCCCGTTATGCAGAGCAGAAGAAGGCGACTCTGAGGCGGATAACGATGGAGCTCGAGGAGGCGGATGAGATCGTGCGTTGCGCTCGAGACTGCGCTTGCTGTTGGGGGTTCGCTGACGACAGCGGGGTCTGCAGGTCGACCAGATGGAGATGGAGGCAAAGGGGAAGGCCAAGCTCATGGTCCTCGTGCGCAAGTACAAGGGAGAGGTCAAGGTGTGGAAGACCCAGGTGGTGAGTCGACGTGCTTGGCTACTTGGCGGGAGAGGGTTAGGGTCGACGCCTGCGCGGGGGTTTCAGCTCGTTGGGAGCAAGTCTTTGACGATGGGGTCGTGCCACTGGGAGGGTCTATCGGATCCTTGCTCGTGTCGCCAGCGCCTAGCCTGGTGTTGGGGCTCCCTCTCGCGGCGGGGTCTTGCTATCGGTCTCGCAGTGGCAGCCTGCTCAACCTCCAGCCTTCGAGTTCCTTTGCTAACCTCTTGCTCCGCAGAAAACCCTCTCCGCAACCTCGGACCGCGACACCCTCCTCTCCCTCCCCGCCCACTCCGCCTACGCGATCGACGCAGACGACGACGACACCTTCTCCCCCTCCCAAGCTCAACGTACCCGCCTACTTTCCGCCACGCAGACGCTCAAGACCTCCGACGCGCGCCTGGACAACGCTCAGCGTCTCGCACTCGAGTCGGAGGAGATTGGGGGGACGGTGCTCGGGAGGCTGCAGGGACAGCGGGCGAGGATGGAGGATACGAGGGATATGCTGGGCGAGGCGGAGGGGAATATTGGGAGAGCGAGTGGGGCGCTCAAGGGGATGGTCAGGAGGTGAGTTGCGTGCGAGAGAGGCAAGAGATCCGGAGCTGATGATCGGGAGCGAGTAGGATGTACCAGCAGCGAGTCATCACGGTTGGGATCATCATCGTTCTCGTTGCGTTGATGTGTGTCAATCTCGTGGCTTGCGTGCTGGTCGAGGAGCTGACTTCGTTGCTCCACAGCTTGCTCGTCCTGTGGAACAAGTTCCGCTGAGCGCGAATAGGTTGCGCTGCGACTTTCGGTTATCCCTTGGACAGGTTTCTTCTCGTTGTCCATGTTGTAGACATGTTAATCTTTATTGGGGGACGTTTTCGCAGAAAGAAGGAGGGATGCGCGTTCAGTTGGGGACGTCGAACTGCTCTTGCGAACGACCGACGACAGCGCCGGGATTCCTGCTCTTCCGCTAGAGTGGAGCACTTCTACGACTGCTCTTTAGCTCGCAGACACCCAGAGCCTTACGACAGAGTGCGGCTTGGCAGGGGACGAGGGTCACAGCCATCGCTGAAAGTTTCAAGACCGAACCTCGCAGCGTCTTACGAACCTCGCAGCAAGATTCCTCTCCCCTCCGCCGCAAGAGCAGCTGTCCTCCTGCTCCTGGAACTCGAAGCACACGCACCAAACGAAGAGAGCAGAGAACCAGCCGAGACGGGTTGCAGGCGGTTTACTGACGAGAGCGTTTCGATTGCCGCACTACATGACTACATACTCCCTGCCACGCTTGGATCCTCGCTCAGCGCAAAGGGCTGAACGAAAGAGGCTTGAGGATGCTCGAATCCATGTGCATCGCAAGCTTGACCGTCTGCGCCGCAAACCCGCCATCAGCTCTCTTCCTCACACGACAGCGAAAGGCAGGCTCACCTTGGAGACCGTTCCAGACCAGGTATCAATCTCCCAAGCCTTCTCTCTCGTCGCCCGACGCTGCTCGAGCGAATCGTACTGCCACATGTGGTGCACCTCGTGCAGGCGTCCGAGCTGGCTGAACCACGCTCCGACGGGAGAGTGTCCAGAAGCGAGTCGTGCCTCGAGTCCGACGCGCCTGCGAGATGGGAATCAGTTTTGGTGGAGGACGGGCGAGCGAGATCGCAGGAGGGAGGGAGGGGCTGGGAAGGGGAGAGGACGTACCACTCGTGCTCCCACTCCAGAAGAGATCCAGGCTTGAGCGCGTAGGAACGAAGCTCAAAGATGCCGCCCTTGACGGCGGGAGGCGCAGCTTGCCAGAACGCGAACTCTTGGTTCAGCTGAGGAGGACGTCAGAGAAGCTCCTGCTACGCGTGAAGGAAAGGCGCACTTGGGAGGTACGAGACTGGATGAGGGGAAGGATTTCGTGGTTGAAGAACTCGAGGTGACCCTGCGCCAACCGTCAGCTCGACCCTATGCCAACAGAGGAAGGGATAGCTGAACGCACCTTTGACGCGCGAACGGCAGCCTTGGTGGCTTCAAAGCCTGGCAATCCCTCGTACTCCCAAATGTGCACTGCGACGCTCCGTCAGCATCCTGTTCGCGCCTCTCCGCTCCTCCAGCGCCAGGGACCATGACGTACCAAACGTGTCGACCTCGCCCACGACGACCTCCCAGCTCCCCGTAAGACGGCAATCAAACTCTGGCGACTCGGCAATCCCCTTGTAGTATCCCTCGATGAGCTGCTTGTAGAGCTCGACGTGTTGCGGGGCGACGCGGTGCTCTGCGCGCGAGGGAGGACCAAGTCAGAAGGAGTCGCGAGCGGGTGGAACCAGGCTAGGGCGTACTCTGGAACTCGTGCACGTATTTCTGCGAGCGTAAGATTCTGGTCAGCACGAGTTCTCCCCTGCAGCTCTCCCTGGCTGCTCCCATTCTCTCCCGCAGCCTCCGATCCGCTCCTCCTACGGCCGTTGCCCGCCTCCGCCACGAGCGACTGGACTCACCCCTCGTCCTACGATGCGACTATGCTGCTGGAGAAGCTGCTCGCCCTCCTGACGAGCGTCCTCGGAGCCGTGAAAGAGAGCCTACGGACCGAAGGCAGTCAGCTGATGCTCCATTCGAAGGCAGAGGTGAGTGAGCTGACCGAGACTGCAGTTCGAACGGCTGATTGAGGAGTGGTGGAAGAGACTGAGCGGGTAAGTTTGGGAACGTTCCTCAGGGCGCGGTTCAAGTTGCTGAGTGAAGCCATCGAGAAGGGAGGAGGGAGGAGAGGGAGGGCCCCGCGATTGTCCTTTGCTGAGCGCACGGACCACAACTCTTCTCGGTCAACACCCCGACGTTAATCAAGCTCAATCTCTCTCGCTGAACGTCCTGGTACAAGCTACGTAGAAGTAGAAGCGAATAGGAGAACGAACGGTGCAAGACTACCGACTCGAATCGCGTCGTTTCTACCATCCTACCCTCCCTCGCCACCTTCGCTCCACCTCTTCGACCCTCAACAAAACTCCCGCCGCTGCCCTCCCTGCTCTCCCAACTCCAGCTCTCTCCTCCTCGACGAAAACCTCCTCCGCCCATTCTCTCACCTCACCCAGCATCTCCCCTCCTCGCTCAACCCTTCGCACCAACGCGTCCCCGCCGTCGATCTCGACCATCGCATCCATGACGACCAGGAGGATCTCCATCTCGCTCTCCAAAACGACTGGGTCACCCTCCCCTGCCGGACCGCGTAGCGAGAGGACCAGCTCGACCGTCTCGGGTACGAGGACGTGGAGGAACTCGGGCGCGTGCCTCGCTGCGTGCAGCAGGATCGAAAGGGTCGAAAGGAATTTGGAGAGGGTGAGAGGGGCGAGGAGGGCGGATACGTCCGAGGAGCGAGATGTGGACGTGTCGCGGAGGTGCAGCCAGAACCAGTTGATGAGGGGGAGGACGAATGTCGACGCGGCGAGGGACGGGTACGATCCTCCAGATTCCGTCGGGGCGGGAGCTGACGCGAACCGTCGGACGGAGAGAAGTTTTGTGCGAGAGGCGAGGGGAAGGGTGGCCTCGGTTTCGGATTTGGTCGACGAGAGGGCGGCCGAGGTGAGGGACGCCGTGAGGGCTTCGAGGGCTCCTGGTGGGAGCGAGGGGGAGGGGGTTGTGGGCACGACGAGGCGGTGATGAAGCGCTGGAGGGAGTCGTTTGGAGGGAAAGGTATCGGCAGGGGGAGCTGCTTGAAGGGTGAGGGCCGGAAGAAGGGCGAGTTCGCGTGCGGCGAGGGCGAGCGAGGTGAGCATCGTGTAGCGTTGAGCGGTCGAGTACTGCTGCACAAAGTACTGCTCGATGATAGCCCTGTCGCAAGGCGTCAGTAGAAGAAGCCAGAGCGGAAGGGTCGACGTACGGAGCCACTTTCGTCGGGCACGAGGCGACGAGCGCAGTGAGGATCTGCTGCTTCGCTTGGTCGAACCCCTCGAGCTCAAACTGGTCCTGCAGTCCCATCAAAGCAAACGCCAGATCGACCGCATTCTCCTCTGCACGCGCACAATTCATCAGCTCCCACCTTTCCTCGGCACGAAACGACTCACCGAGCTCCCCTCCCCACCCTCTCTTCCTCCGCACCAGCGCCTCACCCTCCTTCAAAGCCATCTCGACTCGCTCAGCCTCCTCATCCGCTTGCTCCTTCCCACCCTCGGGCTCCTTCCCCTTGAGGTACGCCACGAGCTCGGGAATGTACACCGGAGCCCTAAGCTTGCCTCGTCGGCGCGTCTCCGTCGCTGCGCCCGAGGGGAGAGCTGTGGCGTAGAGCGAAGGGTCGTCGGAGGCGAGGGTCGACAGGTAGGATTCAGAGGGTGCTGGAGGGAGAGGGTACGGCGCGAGGTCGTTCGGGTCGTCGATGATCGAGATGAGAGGGCGTTTCGTTGGTAGCGAGGGTATAGGGGAAGGAGGAGGGATTGCGCGACGTCGAGGAGCTGCCTGCTTCGTTGAAACCGTCTCGAGCTTCCACGCCTCCCGGAGAGCTTCTTGCCAGTTCTTCGTCGGCGGCTCTTTGGTCGCTAGCGAAGCCCTCAGAACACGCACGACGTCCTTGCCCTCCTCCTCCCCGTCCCAAATCTCGCTCCCGAAGCTGAGAGGCTCGACAGTGCCCCCTGGCTCAAGCGTGCGGACCGAAAGGAGCTCGACGACGAGCATTCCGAGGAGGCGGGGCGTGGGTCGGAGGAGGGAGAGGTGCGCGCTCACAGCTGCGAGGAAGGGGGAGGAGCGAGAAATGGCGGTGGCGGCGGGGTGATTGGGTGGAAGGGCGTAAAGTGTCGTTAGGAGGAGGGTCGTGAGGTCTGCAGGTGCGATTAGCTAGGTCGAAAGGCAGGAAGAAGCAGAGAACAACTCACAGAGGCGCATCTGCTCGCTGCCGTTCTTGATCCCCGACGGCTCGGCCCACTCCTTCAGCGTTCGATGCAGCAAGTCCGTCCAGCGTGCGTCATCCCCAGCCAGCTCATCTGCCGCCGTCGCCCACCCCACCACCATCCTCGCGACGCGCGGGTCCCAGCTTCGCCCCTTCTCCAGCACCACGTCCAGCAAGACCGCCGCGCTCTCTTCGTCGAACCCCACCATCTCGCCGATGAGCCACGTCCCTCCTCGTACGTCGGGCGCCTTCCGCTCCAGCTCGATAAGGAAGGCACGGACGATCTTTCGTTGTTCGCCCCCGCCAAACTCGAAGAGAAGAGACCGCCAGAGCTGGGCGAGGGCTTTGCGATGGAGGAGGGCTTCGGTGGTGGCGGGGAAGGAAGGTGGGAGGAGGAGGGGTATTAGAGAAGGGAAGAAGGAAGGTGAAGGTATGGGGAGGAGGCGAAGTGGAGTAGCGAGGGGGGTGAGATCGGAGGGAGGGGAGGAGGCGAGCGTCGTGAGGAGGGAGAGGTAGGAGGTGATCAGGGTTGCAGTGTAGTTTCTGTGCGAATGGGGTTAGCTTACGATATAGTAGGAGATGGATCGAGAACGCACGAGTCCGTCAAGGATGTCGGGATGCTTTGAACCGACGACAGAGCTCCCCACGCGTTGGCGACCTTGGCTGGGACTGCGAAGACGTCCTTGAGCGTCGCGTCCCATCGAGCGACTGCCTTTGATTGTTCGCGGGGATTGATTGCGGCGGTGATGGTGGGAAAGAGGGCGAGGTAGAGTGGTGCGAGGTTGTAGCTTGTCGAGAGGTCCGCAATGAGAGAGGAGATGATGGTGAGGACAGAGGTGAGGAGGGGAGTCGTCCGGCGGGAGAGAACGGAGGTAATTACCGCGTAGGAGGATAGGGCGACTTCGACAGCCAGTTCTTGCTGCTCAGGCGTAGTGGCGGTGGGAGGGACGAACCACCGTCGCAGAACGACGTCGACGAGTCCCTCCTCCTCCCCTTCGAGCGCGTGCTCCCAGTCCGGCCAGATCGTCTCGACGAGGACCTTCTGTACGAGGCCGAGCTGGCGTTTGAGGAATGCGCGGCGGTCGATCGAGGGTGAGGAGGAAGGGTGGAGCGCGACGAGGTCGGGTCGATCAGGGAGGAGGGAGAGGGCGGCGAGAGGTGGTGTGAGGAGTGCGAGGAGGGTAGGTAGGGAGGAGATGGGGGTGGAGAGAAGGGTTGCGAGGGGTGGTGAGCCGAGCTGTTCCATCGTGGTTGCCTGGCGGAGAGCAGGAGTACGGGGGAGGGAGGGTGTAGTTCTGGAGCAGAGGTTGGTCGTCCTCGCGTGTCGTATCGTATCCCAAGAGTCTCCCAGCCCTTCCACCGCGTCCTAGTAGCGATCCTGAGCGTTCTAAGCAGCGTGGTTGGAGTCCAAGCCCAAAAACGGCCAAGTTCTCCTTGCCACCCTCTTTCTCCTCCCAATCTCCCCCTTCGCCACCCCCGCCACTCGACGCGAACCACTCGCCCTCTCCTACTCTCCACCCAGTCGAAAGCCCCTCGGCCACACGCAGTAGCCTCGGTCGAGCGCCACAACTCGCAACCCCGCCCGGCGCGTCTAATCCACCTCGAGAGGAACGCGGTATCACGATGGCAGTGAGTTGCCGTGTCTTTCAGGATGACCTGGACAAGTTTTCGTGCTCGTAGGGAAGGGGGGGGGAGGTGGCGAGCAAGGCAGAGGCGCTCCTGGGGGAGTGTGACGAGATCAAGGGCAGGAACGCGTTCCTGTTCTCAAGCAACCTCGCCTCGCCTGGCCGGCGCTCGTTCGCTGAGGGAGGGCTTGCCTTTCGGTAGTCCCTCACGGTACTCTCGCGAGTGGGGGGTCGGCGGTGGAAACAGCTGTCGCCGGAGCATGAGCCGCGAACCAGCCCGCACGAGGAGGGGATCGACTAGGAACGCCGGTTCGCTCTCGACGGGAAAAGGGAGCTCTCCTGGGGTGCGCTCCAAGTGAACTGCACGGCCTTGAAGTCTCCGGGATCGCATTCCCAGGTCGTTCCTGCTGAGCGTCGCGCCTCCGTTTTAGCAATCCGCCCTCGAACGGATGTCGACTGACTCCTCTCCTCCACAGTCCAGCAGCAAAGCTCCCAACCCTCTCCTCTCTCTCCCCGACGACGCCGACAAGCTCTCCGACTACATCCCCGGCTCGAACGAAGTCTCTCGCGTCCCTTCGCGTCAGCCCACCGAATCCGACGAGGAGGAGGAGGAGGAAGAGGAAGAAGAAGAGGAGGAAGAGGACGACGATGGTGATGTGCAGATGAAGGGCAAGGCGCCGAGCGTGCTCAAGAGGGAGGGAGCCGCAAAGGAGAGGAAGGTCGCAGTCAGCAAGAAGAAGGAGGCGAAGAAGGAGATGGAGGACCAGGTGCGTTGTTCTCGACGGTTAGAGGGCTCGAGATGGCAAGCTAATACCATGTGGTTGGTGCAGTTTGCGTCCAAGAGGGCCAAGCAGGCGACGCTCAAGTCGGCCGATTCGATCAAGCGGTTCTCGTACTTGCTCGGACAGACGGACTTGTTCCGCCACTTCTGCGACCTCAAGGTACGCATCTTCTCGTTTGGGCGAGATGGGGAGCTGACGATTCTCGGAACCTGCAGGCGCAGCGTGACCCCGAGTTTGCCGCCATGCTCGCCGAGTCGGAGAAGGCGCTCGGCAAGGGCAAGAGCTCCAAGTAGGTGCTTCTCCGCAGTCGTGGGAGAAACAAGCTGATGCTTGAGCTGCCGCAGGAAGGGAAAGACGACGACCTCGCGAGGACGCAAGACCGAGAAGGAGGAGGACGACGAGCTCCTCGCCGAGTCGAAGCAGGCGGAGGCTGCTGCTGAAGGCGATGGACCGTTTGTCTTCACCGAAAGCCCGCCTTGTGAGTTCCTCTCTTGCCTCCTCGTCGCCGCCGCCGTTCTAACCCCGACTCGCAGACGTCAAGGGCGGCAAGATGCGAGACTACCAGGTTCAGGGACTCAACTGGATGGTGGGACTTCACTACAACGGTATCAACGGTATTCTCGCCGACGAGATGGTGCGTTTCTCCTTCCCGCCGTCTCGGAAGACGCCACGCTAACGAACCGCGCGTTGCAGGGACTCGGCAAGACACTCCAAACGATCTCCTTCCTCGGCTACCTCAAGTTCCACCGTGGCGTTCATGGCCCTCATCTCGTCATCGTCCCGAAGAGTACTCTCGACAACTGGGCTCGCGAGTTTGAACGCTGGGTTCCTGGATTCGACGTAGTCATGCTTCGCGGTGGCAAGGAGGAGCGCGTACGTCTTCTCCCTCGGCTTCGTTCTCTGCTTGATCGAGACTGATGCGCTCCCGCTTTCCCGCAGGCCGAAGTCGTGCAGAGCAAGATCCTGTCGCAGTCCTTCGACGTCCTCATCACCTCGTACGAGCTCTGCCTCCGCGAGAAGGGCGCTCTCAAGAAGCTCGCCTGGGAGTACATCATCATCGACGAAGCGCACCGCATCAAGAACGTCGACTCGATGCTCAGTCAGATCGTTCGCGTCTTTGACTCGCGCGCGAGGCTTCTTATCACCGGAACGCCTCTCCAGAACAACCTCCACGAGCTCTGGGCTCTTCTCAAGTACGTCCTCTGCCCCCCCCTCCCAAGCGACTCCAACGCAATACTCACCCCCTCTCCGCCCACAGCTTCCTTCTTCCCGACGTCTTCTCGGATGTCAGCGACTTTGACGCCTGGTTCGAGCGTCAGGCGCCTGCGCCTGCGCTCACGGCCGATGGAGAAGTCGCCGACCAGTCGGCGGCGGAGAAGGAGGCGGCGTCCAACTCGGTCGTCAAGCAGCTCCACGCCGTGCTCCGCCCCTTCCTTTTGCGTCGAGTCAAGGCCGACGTCGAGAAGAGCTTGCTTCCCAAGAAGGAGATCAACGTCTACGTCGGCATGACGGCGCTCCAGCGCAAGTGGTACAAGATGATCTTGGAGAAGGATATCGATGCGGTCAATGGTGCGTTTGGACTCGGCGAGCTGGGAGAATGGGAAGGAGCTGACGACTTGCTCACGTGCAGGTGCTGGAGGGAAGAAGGAGGGCAAGACGAGGCTCCAGAACATCGTCATGCAGCTTCGCGTGAGTTGCTCGTTCGCGTGCGACTGCCGTTCGAGCGTGTGCTGATTCGACGCTTCGCAGAAATGCTGTAACCACCCCTACCTCTTCGATGGTGCCGTGCGTCAACTTGTTCGCTCCCCTCTACCCTCAAGCTCACCTCGGCTTCGTTCTACAGGAACCCGGCCCTCCCTTCACGACGGACGAGCACCTCGTCGACAGCTCGGGCAAGATGCTCATCCTCGACAAGCTCCTCAAGTCGATGAAGGCCAAGGGATCTCGCGTTCTCATCTTCTCCCAGATGAGTCGTGTTCTCGACATTCTCGAAGACTACTGCATGTTCCGCGAGTACCGTGCGTTCCTCCGTGCCCTCCTACCGAAAGTCCTGCGTGCTGATTGCCAAACCAACAGAATACTGCCGCCTGGATGGAGGAACGTCTCATGACGACCGCATGGAGGCTATCGACGCGTACAACAAGCCTGGCTCGGAGAAGTTCATCTTCCTCCTCACAACTCGCGCTGGAGGACTCGGCATCAACCTGACGTCGGCCGATATCGTCGTGCTCTACGACTCGGACTGGTACGTCGTCGCTTGCGTCGGTGGAACTTGCTCGTCTTTGCTGACGCCGTTTGCCCGTCTGCAGGAACCCTCAGGCAGATTTGCAAGCCATGGACCGGTGCGTCGTGAGGGTTCGCGCTTCTTGGGCGCACGCTGACTTTTGTGGACGCGCAGAGCTCACCGAATCGGCCAGACCAAGCAGGTCTACGTCTTCCGCTTCGTGACCGAGGTGCGTCGCAGTTGCTTCGACCGCCAGATTCCTTGCTGACGGTTCGTTGCGGTAGAACGCCGTCGAGGAGAAGGTTCTTGAGCGTGCGGCTCAGAAGCTGCGTCTGGATCAGCTCGTCATTCAGCAAGGTCGTGCTCAGCAGAGCACCAAGAGTGCGTTCTCTCGTCGCAAGTTCCTCTGCCCGCGCACCCGCTGACGCTTGCTTTCTTCCAGCTGCGAACAAGGACGACCTCGTCGACATGATTCAACACGGAGCCGAGAAGATTATCAACTCAAGCGAGTCCATGCTCGTCCAGGACGACATCGAGGACATCATTACTCGTGGCGAGGCTCGCACGCAGGAGCTCAACTCCAAGTACGCCCAGCTCAACTTCGACGACCTCCAGATCTTCAAGTCCGAGACGACCACCAACTGGGAGGGCGCCGACTACGGTGGCAAGAAGAAGATCGGTCTCGCTTGGATCGAGCCTTCGAAGCGCGAGCGCAAGACCAACTACTCGATCGACAGCTACTACCGCGATGCGATGAGGACTGGACCGAGTCGTGCCACCGGTCCCAGGGCGCCTCGTGCACCCAAGCAGCTCTCTGCGTAGGTCGTTCTTGCTTGGCTCGCGATTGGCCCTCACTGACTTTGACGCTCGTCGCAGGAACGACTTCCAGTTCTTCCCTCCTCGTCTCGTCGAGCTCCAGGAGAAGGAGTCGCTTTACTTCCGCGTGCGTCCCGCTCAAACTCTCCTCCCTTCGCCGCGCTGACCTCTAGCCTCATTCGCAGAAAACTCAAGGCTACGTCTTCCCCCTTCGCGAAGACCCTACTATCCCGATCGAAGAGCTCGAGGCCGAGCAGGCTGCCGAGCAGGAGCTCATCGAGACAGGTGCGTTCAGGAGCGTGTTGCGTCTGGCCCCTCTGCTGATCACCTCGCTCCCTGCCAGCCGAGCCTTTGAACGAGGAGGAAGCCGCAGAAAAGGAGGCGCTCACCGACCTCGGCTTCCACGACTGGACCAAGCGCGAGTACCAGGGCTTCATTCGAGGATGCGAGTTCTACGGCAGGTGAGCCTTCTCTCCCCTCCTCGCCGACGAACCCTGCTGATCTTGGCGCGTACCCACAGGAACGCTTTCGACGCGATTCAGATCGAAGTCCCCTCCAAGTCGGTCGACGAGATCAAGGAGTACTCGAGCGTCTTCTGGGATCGCTACACCGAGATCGACGGTACGCTTACTCGCTCGCTCGCTTTGCTCTCGACTGCAACTGATCCTCGCGCGCGCCGACAGACCACGAGCGACAGATCAAGAAGATCGAGGACGCCGAAGCTCGTCGCGAAAAGGACGAGCGCCAGTGGACCCTCGTCAAGCAGAAGGTCGACAGCGTTTCGTTTCCGCTTCAACTCCTCAAGATCCAGTACGCGAACCAGACGAAGGGCAAGTCGTACTCGGAGGACGAGGACCGCTTCCTCCTCTGCCAGGTCGCCAAGTACGGCGTCGGCAAGGAAGACACGTTCGAGCAGATCAAGCGCGACATCTCCGAGTTCCCTGCGTTCAGGTGAGCAGCCAAGACTGGCTTCGCTCCGTGGCGGGGGCTTTCGCTGACCCGACGTTTGGCGCAGGTTCGACTGGTTCCTCAAGAGTCGCACGCCGGTCGAGATTGGTCGTAGGTGCACTACCCTGGTTGCCCTCGTCGAGAAGGAGCTTGACGTCGAGGAGGGGAAGCCTGCGAACGGAGCCAAGGGCAAGGGGAAGAAGAGGCCCGCCGAGGAGCAGTCCAACACGTCGAGGGCTTCGACGCCGGCAGGAGGGAGCAAGAAGGCTAGGAGATAGGCTGTGGTGGAATGTACGATGCTTTGTGCGCTTTGAGATCCGCTTCGTGCGTCTTTCGTTTCGAGAGCGAACGAGGGGAGAGCGGGAGACGACTCTTGGAACGCGAGAACGCTCGCCTCGCTTCTTGTCCTTCTTCCTACCACTTGCCTCCGCCAGCGCCAGATCGTTTCAGTCCACCCTCGCACGAGAACGCCCAGAACCAGCCCGCTGAACGCCCAGGTCCACATCGCGCCCCTCGACCCCCCAACTGCCGCCGCCTCCCCCTCCCCTCTCGCCTTCCCTCCACCACCACCATGTCCCTGGAAGCTCAGATTCAGGCGGGAACCAAGGTGTACCAGAAGCTTCAAGCTGGTGAGGTTCTACCGCTTCCTCTGGGCGCCCTGTGAGCTCACCTCCTTGCGCGTCTTTGCAGACTACGCCGTCTGCGTGGAGAGCCGCCAGCGTCTCGACGCGCAAAAGTCGGAGAATGAGAGCGTTCAAAAGGTCACTTGATCCTCCTCTGGGAACACGCCGAGCCCAGCTAACGCCCAAGCGCAGGAGTTCGCCCTCTTGCTGCCGACGAACCAGGTCTGGAAGCAGGTTGGACCCGTGCTACTCAAGCAGGACCAGAGCGAGGCCAAGGCGAACGTTAGCAAGCGGTTAGAGTTCATCGGGGGTGAGATGTGCGTGCTCCTGCGCTGGGACGAGGCTGGAGGGGAGCTGATGAGGTTGTGCGAGCAGCAAGCGCGTCGAGACTCAGCTCGCGGAACTGGACGCCAAGCTCGAGTCCAAGAAGATGGAGGTACGCTTTTTGCTTTGCTTGGAGAGAGGGGCAGCGAGCTGATCTGTGCGAGAACAGTTGGTGCATCTTCAAACGCAGGTGCAGCAGAAGCAACAAGCGGCGGCGCAGGAAGGCGCGGGGGCACCAAAGGCAGGGACTGGACGGGCGATTCAAGCGAGTGGAGCGTAGGTAATTGTATGGTGTGTTTGTGCAGCTCGAGCGGAACGGGGGCATGGTGAGGAGACGCTCTTGCTCGGAGCTGTCGCTGTTCCGGCGGTCCTGCTCGCGATTCGCGCCTCTCTCAGCCCAAGCACAACCAGCCTCGCCAGGAATCTGCTCAAACCTCGCGGCGTAGCTGGTTCGTACGTTCGCATTACAGCGAAGCTTCTGGCTGGACCTCTGCTCCCTGCTCGACCCGCTCCATCAAGTTCGCCCTGCTCTTCGCCTTCCCCTCCGCCTTGCGAGCCTTGCCTCCAGCCTTCTTAGCTTCCCGCTTCTCCTTCCCCTTGATCCGCTTCGTCTCGTGGAACTCGCACGCGCTTCCTTCCTCGCCGTTGTCCTTGTCGAGCAGCAAACAGCATGCGAGACAGGCACTGAAAGAACAGCGAACGGCGGAAGCGTTGGGGCATGGAGGAGAGGCGGTGGAGCGAACGCAGGGCGTCGTGATGATGGGAGCGACGGGGAGGGAGGAGGGGTCGACTTTCGCCTTCTTGTCGGCCGAGGTGGAGCCAGGAGCTGCGCGAGAGAGAGATTCAGCGAGGATCGAGGGAGAGAGTGTGAGTGTACTTACGATCTGCAGAGAGAGCACGCTTGCGGTCTGCGATCGAGGGAGCAGCGACGGGTTCGTCGGCCGCGATGCGGAAGTAGGGCTGAGCGTGCGAGTAGGGGATGACGCCGCCAAAGTCCTTGACGACTTCTGCATGCGTGAGCGGCCGGAACGAGTTCGCAGGGAGATGTCCGTCAGCGAGATCCACCTGCACGGAAGCCATCTCGTCAGCTCAACCTCCCTCTGCCTGCGAAACGGAAGGACGCACCTGGAGCCGCTTGAGCATCTCCGCCACCACCTTTGAGTACCCCTCCGTACGCTCGTCTCGCATCTTCCCTCCGCCGGCTTTCCCGAGTGCTTCTCGCAGGTCCAGATGGCGCTTTGTCGCCCAGATCGGTCGGAAGAGCTTGAAGAGGTGGCTCTTGATCGCGGACGATGACGTTCGAGTCGAGGGGAGAGTTCGCACGATCGCAAGGTACTGAGCTGCGAGCCAGGTTGAAGGGCCGTACGCCGCGTCCTCTGCCCAGGTTCCCTCGAGCTCGCCGTCGCAGGCGCGGAGAGCGTCCTGCATCTCGACGGGGAGGCAGCGACCGTACTCCTTCCCTCCCCCGACGTTACTCGGCGCAAAAATCATGGGGTTGTAGAGGTTTCCCTCTGCGCTCATGACTCCTACCGCCCCGGTCGCCTCCAAGCACGGATCGAGCTCCTCTGCACTCGGAACTCCGCCGTTGGCGAGGACGGGGATACCCGGTTGAGAAGCGACGACGGCGGCAATTTTCTCCCACGAAGCGAGGCCTGCTTGGTGTCCCTTGGCTTCGCGCGTGCGACCGTGGATGGTGAGGAGTTGGGCGCCGGCGGTGCGGAGATGAGAGGCGTAGGCGAGAGTACGGTCGAGGGAGGGGAAGACGCGGGTTTTGGCGATGACGGGGATGGGGAGCTTGGCGTGGAGGTGAGTGACTGCATGCGGCGTTAGCTGGGGGGCTGGGGGGTCGAGGGAAAGCCACGAGGAGAGATAACGCACTCATGTCGCCAATGAGCTCCCACTCGTCCATCAGGAACGCTCCGTACTTGCCCTTCTTCGCAATACCTTGCGGGCATCCTAAGTTCAAGTCGACCGCATCGCAGTGTCCAACAACCTTGCTCGCCGCGCCCAACCAGGCGTCCTTGTCGTTGGCGCAGAACTGGACGACGAGAGGCCGATCGTAGGGCGCCTTGCCTTCGAGCGAGAGGGCGGACGTGTCGAACTGCTCTTCGGCGTAGCGAGGGTGTTCGGTAGAGGAGAAGAGGAGGGCGTGGAACATGGGGGTGTAGGCAAGAGTGGCGCCGTGCAGGCGGGAGAGGATGCGCCAGGCCTGCGAACGATGGCGTCAGCTCGAGCTCTGGTCCCAAACGTGATCTTGCTGGGGAGACAGAGTGGGAGCTCTACCAGAGAGGCGCTGGTACCTGTCACTGCCTCCGTTCCTCGCCCGCAACTCGACAAAAAAAGAGAGCAACGCGACTCACCAGCTCACTCTGGTCCACCATGGGCGCTACGACATACTTGGGTTTCCCGATGCTATCCCACCATTCGTTCCCCTCGAGCTTGGCGGGCGGGGAAGCGGCTGGGAGGGTGGGGAGAGTGGTCGAGGAAGAAGCCATTGAATGGCGAATCTGAGCGGCGCCTGAGAAGTGAGTGGCGGCTGGGAGTTGGTGAGCTACGCGGCGGAGGGCGCTGCGCAGGGAAGCCGTGTTAAGAGTGGTCCTGGGGAGTCCTAGTCAGGGGAGAAGGAGTCGCTAGTTGCGGCTCCTTCGCGTCTCCCCTCTTCTCCTTCCCCTCCCCCAACCTTCTCTCTCTCCCCCCTTCCCACAACAAAGAGGAGCATGACTTCCCTCCCGCCCTCTCTGTCTGACCGACAACCTTTCCTCTCACTCGCCAACACGATTCGGGCTACCAACCCGGTCCAGCATCCGGCTCCAGCCGACGCCCTCACCAAGGCCGACGTCCTCGCAGGCTGTTGGCGCAGTGCTCCATCCCAGACGTTCACCCGTAGATCCTTCCCTGCGCTGCAGAGATGCTAGCTGACTCTCCCCTCCAGCCAACGAATACAGTGACTATAGCAACGCGCTGGTTTACAGTGCCTCTCTTCTGGCTGGACCGGCAGGCCCGCGTACGCTTCCAGATCCTCGAACATCCACAGGAGCTCGCTAACACCGTTCCCCCAGTGACGCAGCAGTACCTGACGACCGCGTTGGCGAACGCGTTGGGTCCCATCAACGCTCAGCTGCAGCAGATGGCTGCGCAGCAGATGGCAACTCAGGCTCAGCTGCAGCAGATGGCTGCGCAGCAGATGGCGACTCAGGCTCAGCTGCAGCAGATGGCGACTCAGCAAGCCCAGCAGGCGACGGCGCAGACCCAGACGGCGGTGCAGCTCGGGCAGATCTCCACCCAGCTCGCAAGCCTCGAGCAAACTGTCGGCAGGATGGAGTGGAGGATGAGCATAGTTCCAGTTCAGGTGAGCAGCATCCTTCCTTCCTTCCTCCTGACTGTCACTGAACCGCAATTCAGAACTCGAACCAGAGGAGTAGCCGCTTCGACATCAACGACTTCCCCATCATCCCCATCCCGAACGCTACGGGTCTTCTTTCTCCTCCAGTGAGCTCAGTCTGTTCCACCTTCCCTGAGCCTGCTCGCTGATTGATTTCTAGGGTCTCGCGCAAGTGCACTCAAAGAGCCAAGTCAACGCCTTGCTCGGGCCTAACCTCACACTCTGGCTCGAGTTCTACGCGCTCGTCTCCCCTCACACCGTTGCAGCTAGGCGCACCCTCCTCCTGGACTTTTTTGCTCCTTGCTAGATCCAGTTGGCTCCGAATAAACCCCCCGTTCCCCCCTCTCCCTGTTGTTTACTTCTTTCCCCCCCTCCCCCTCCCTCCTGTTTTTGCAATACTTGTTCCGCGTAAGCTGGGTTGGACCTTTCTTCTTCGGCCCCAGGTAATTCAGAGTCTTGAGTAGATCAGACGAATGACTTCTGGCGGCAGCACCGCCCAACGAGTGCTTCATCAGCTCGAACGCGCCCTTTCGCCTCGTGCACTACCGCGGCTCGAACAACGCCCCTGGCACAGGTGCGAGTGCTTCCCCTGCTCTCCCAGCCCTTCCCCTGGACTCTACTAACACCCTACACCCTTGCAAACTCGACGCTCTCCCCTGGGAACGCTCTCAACCTCGTCACTCGACCTGATCAACACGCTCTCGGAGCGCTCTTTTTCTCAACTTGGACGACTGGCGTGCGCGTGGCGAGCGAGGTAACGGGTGGTTAAGGTGAATTGGGAGTGGTGGAGCACTGGGGGAGAACTGGGAACGAGGTGAGTTGGTCTGGGTCATCAGGGGGAGGAGAGCGCGCTCTGTTTGCGTTTCTGCACGACCTTCTAAGCTCGGGGAGGCGTTCCGCGCGCCCCTGTAGTCTACCACCAGTCAGTACGTTTGGCGGGACGCTGTAAGACGGCAGGGAGCGTCTCTCTTTGCCTGAATTGAGCTGGTCGCCGGTCAGTGAGCTGGATACGTCCAGTCGCGCTCCAGCGTGGTGCTCTACTGGACTCGTCTTGACTCCTACCATGTTGGGTACGCTCTAGCAAGCTGTGCACCGCTTTTGGGAGGCGCTCGTTGCCGTGAGGGCGGGAGGAAGCATTTTCTGAGTGAGCAGGTGGGCATCTCGTCCGCTGTAGCCGGCATGAGCCAACGGGAGAGGGCTGCGCAGGTGCAAACAAGGTCACTGACACGGCTTCGACTGCGCCATGCCAGTGCTCCGACACCGCAAATCCTTGACCGTCGTCACCGTCGCGCGAGCAGGTGCAGGAACCACCAGTCTCAGCGCAGTGGGCGAGTCTAGGATACCGGCTTTGAGGACGAGGAGGTGAGGAGGAGAAGGCGGGAGTCGGACGAGGGCGCATCGAGGTGTTTCTCTCGAGGAGTAACTGAAAGTGCAAGGACTGCGCCCTTTGCCTAGGAGGATGGAGGAATGGAGGACGATCGATAGCTGCCCCGAGTGGCGGGGACTCTCAAGCAGATCGTGGGATACTTGTTTAGTGTAGATTCGAAGTTGACGCCGCC
>JANGFH010000527.1:0-18094 GCA_025758715.1 Glaciozyma martinii | reverse complement strand
AGAAGGTCGAGGAGAAGGTCGCCGGGGAAGACGAGGACAAGGTCGACGAGAAGCCGAACGAGGTCGACGTTGATGGGGAGGAGAAGAAGTGGGAGGGTGGAGAGGAGAAGGAGGTCGAGGTCGAGGTTGAGGGAGACAAGGTCGACAGCGAGGCGGCGATCGTCACGGACGAGGAGTCAAAGGTCGAGGACGTCGAGGAGCCCGTCGCCGCCGTCGAAGACGCCTCTCCAGTCGCCGAGGCTGCTGCCGACCCCGTCACTGCCTCTCCCAACGACACTCCCGACACCTCCGCACCTCCTACCTCCAACCCCGACGCCCCTCTCTCCATCAGCACCGACACCACACCCTCCACCACCCCAAACCTCTCCAAACCCCCCGTTCCTCCCCGCTCAGGCGCTCGCACCCCTGTCCTCGACAGCGCGTCCTCCTTCCCCTCTCGCGCCGGATCTCCCAAAGTCGGCGGCCCCCCTCGACCTCCCCCTCGCCACCTTCGCAACGCGCCAAAGGTGGACGGAGCGGCTCAGGGAGCAGGGATCGTCGATGGCGCTACTGGGTGGGAGGACAGGTGCTGGAGTGAGGTCGTCAAGCTCAAGGAGAGCTTGTTCTGGACGAGGGTGGCGGCGGTGGGGCCAGAGGGAACGACGGTGCCTGGGCGAGTTGCGAGGGTCGAGTAACTGGGTTGTTTAAAGTTGGGGTTGCAATAAGGTGTTGAATAGAACCTGCGCTTGGGAGAGCTTCAAGTCACCTGTACCTCGCGCTCACCTGGCCTTGGGCGAAGTTGACGAGTCGACGCCCAGGCGCCCAAGTTGGTGCGCGCCCTCTTCCTCTTTTGTCTCTCGGCCCCAGTCGATGTCAACTCGCCCAACTCTTCAAGAAAAGATCTCAGCAGCAGCAGCTCAGTACGGATCCAACAGCGCCCAACTTCGCCAGGCCGTCGAACTCTTAATCGCCCAAGACCGCGAGCAACAACAGCGCTTTGGCATGTCCTCGTACACTCCCCAGCCCTCGACCTCGACCCTCCCTCCCCAAATGGCCACTCCCCAGACCTCGTCGCGCGGTCGAACGATCCGCCCCCCCAGGACTCACGGCACCCCCGTCCCCGTGGCGACTCCTCGTCCCCTCCCCGCGCAAGCCAGCCAACTCTCGCGTGGCTCCTCCCTCAACCCTAACGCCGCCTACCGCCCGCCGACCAAGATCCCCCTCTCCTCCTCCGCCGCGCCCGTCCCTCCCCTCTCGCGCATCGCAGAACCGCGCTACCAGGCGCAATACACGACCTACCCCGCCCGCATGCGGCTGGGGACGTCCTCCCTCATGCAGCCCAACTACCTCGCTGCGAACGGAACGGGAACGAACAACCCTGGAGGCGCGGTCAACAAGCGGTCGCGGACGGCGATCAACTATGCGGAGCTCGAGGGACTGGAAGATTCGGACGACGACGGCAACGATTCCGAGGCCAAGGCGAGGAAGGCTATCTATGGGGGGATGGTGCCGAAGAGGGTTTTGGGATTGCAGGGAGGAGGTGGAGGGGACAAGTCGGTGTGGGGAGATGGGAAGAGCTACCTGGGAGTGTTGCCGCCGGGGAACTTGGTGGTGGTGCAGCCTGCCAAGGTGACGAAGCACGTTGCTGTGTGAGTTGGGAACCTCTGGGGAAGCTGGAGTCATAGCTGACGCGTTGGTTGCAGCTCTGAAGACCAGATGGAGGAGCAGGCGGCCGAAGCCAGTGTTCTCGTCCCCATCCAGATCGATATCGACGTCGATACGTTCAAGATCCGAGACGCCTTTGTTTGGAACATCAACGGTTCGTCTTCCCTCTTCGCCCTGTCTCCCTAGCCTCGCTGACCTTGTTCCCCCACTTTCAGAGAAGTTCATCACCCCCGAAGCGTTCGCCAAGATCTTCTGCGACGACCTCGACATCCCTGCTTCCTATGTAGCCGAGATCACTAGGCAGATCACCGAGCAGTGCGAGGAACAGACTGGGGTGGCTGAGGTCGCCGTTCGAGGCGAGGAGGAGGAACAGCAAGACATTGAGAAGGACCTACGCGTCGTCCTTAACGTGCGTTTTCTTCGCCCTCTCCTGCACCACCTCGGCTAACGATTCTTGTTCGCACAGCTCGACGTCCAAATCGGCACTCTCCACCTCGTCGACCGCGTCGAATGGGACCTCTCCTCGCCCCTCACCCCGGAGCTCTTCGCAACCCTCCTCGTCCGAGACCTCTCGCTCTCCTCCTCCGCCTCTCCTCTCATCGCTCACGCAATCCACGAGGAGCTCTTCCGGCACAAGAAGAACTGCCTCGAGATGGGACTCGTCGGGGAGGATGTGGATGAGGTGTCGGGGAGGAAGAGGGGAGCGAAGGCGCTCGAGGGGGTGTGGAGGGACTGGACCGAGACGACAAGCTTTGGGCCGAGGGTCGAGATTCTCAGTCTGGATGAGATGGATCGCGTGGAGGCGGATCGGGAGAGGGCGATTAGGTGAGTTTGGCTGGGGCTGGTTCGAGGAGCGTTGAGCTGATGGGTTCCTCGTTCTTAGGCGCGCAAAGAGGGATCGCTTGACGGGGTCGAGGACAGGAGGAAGGAGGCGCTAGAGTCGCTGTGGTGTACTCTGTCATGAACGTCAATCGGGAGCGGAGAGAGAGATAAAGCTGAAGAGGAAACATTCCATTTGCGTCTTCCTCTCCGAGGAGGCTCTCCCGCGCCGTTTCTGTTTGCTTTCTCTTGCTCCAGTCGCTGTGCACTCAGCGACTCCCAATTCTCTCGCCCAGGGAACTCGATCAATGCCGTCCTCTCGGCACGGCGTGGGGTGGGCGGCGCTAAACTTGACGACGCTTTCTTCCTCCTCCCCTCCTCCTTGCCAGCCAGAGAGCCAGAGCTTTCCTTTGCACGTGCGCCGACACTCTCCGCCCGCCTGGGATCCACTGATCGCCTCCTCGCGCGTCTCCAGCTGCTGCTCCTTGCGCGCCCTTTCTCGCTTCCTTCGCCATCTGCTCTCCTCGCCGCCATGTTCTCAACCTGGACGCCCACTGCGCGTGCAGTGGGTATCTCTTGCGTTGTGTCAGTCGGTACGTCGGCTCCTCGCGGATCGCCCCGCTAGCTGACGCTTCTCCTTCGCTCAGCCGCTGGGCTCTTTGGCTTCGACACGGGGACGATTGCTGCCCTCTCCAAGATGCCGTACTTCGAGGAGCAGTTCGGAGAACTATCACCTCTAATGCACGGTCTGGTTGTGGCAATCATTCTTCCACCTTCAGCTTTGACCGGCATGATTGCTGGTGAGGAGCTTTTCCAAGCAACGCAAGGACACGAGTTCATCAGTCTACCCACCAGGTGTGATCTCGGACAGGATCTCCAGAAAGTACACGATCTCCCTGGGATCAGCCATCTTTGCGGTCGGGTCCGCAATCTCGACGGGAAGCAACTCGCTCCCCGTTCTGATTCTGGGGAGGTGTGTCGCAGGATGCGGAGAAGTACGTCGGTTCTCTACTCGGAAAAGCTGCAAACGCTGACGAAGGTTTGGTGCAGGGTCTGTTCCTTTCCGTGATCGGCGTCTACATCTGCGAGATTTCTCCCAAGCACATCCGCGGGAAGATGATTCTCCTCATCCAACTCTTCACCGCCAGTACGTCCTCCCTACGCAAACCCTTCTCCTGAAAGCTCGCTGACGATCCGCTACAGGTGCCATCGCATTCGGGTTCTTCGTCTGCTACGGCACGATCCTCATCGACTCCTCCCTCTCCTGGCGTTTCCCTTTCGCCCTCTCGACCTTCACCGCCCTCACCCTCGCCTTGACGACCCCCCTCCTTCCCTTTTCTCCTCGATGGCTCGTCTCGAAAGGACGGCGCGCGGAAGCAGAAGCCGTTCTGGACCTCCTGGCCGGAACGCAGAATGCTGAGGAGCGTACGGAGCTGCTGGCGGCTGGTCCCGAGGTTGGGGCTAGGAAGGCGTCGTTCACCGATATTTTCGCAAAGGGTGAATCGGGGTGTTTTTCCTCGCTGGTGCGCTCGCTGATGTCGTTTGCAGGCGTTCGAGGTCGGACTTGCTTAGGCATCTTCCTGAACGTGTTCCAGCAGCTCTCGTGAGTCGAGCACTCGCTTCGCAGTCCGCACCAAAGCGCTGACCTCGCTTCCGAATCAAGTGGCATAGACTTTGTGCTCTTCTTCGCGCCTCTCCTCTTCGCGTACCTCTCTCTCCTCTCCTGCGATGACCCCCTCGCTAACACCCGAACTCAGTCAAGCAGGCTTGGATCCTAGCACGGCCGCGTTTATTGCTTCTGGAGTCACAGGACTGGTCCTCGTCGCCATGGTGCGTCTTTCTTTCGCTCAGCCTCCGGGAGAAGCTGATGCGAGAACGTCAGACTCTCATTGGAACGCTCTACATCGATCGTGCTGGCAGGAGGACGCTGTTCCTCGCTGGAGGCGTCATGGTCTCGTTCTGTCTCCTCATGCTCGGCGTCCTGTACGCGACTGGAGCAGCGCAGGGATCTGTCGGCAAGTGGTTCGTGATCGCTTTCATCGAGCTGTTTGCAGCTTCCTTCTCGGCGACGTGGTCGCTCGTCATTCGCCTGTGCGTTGATTCAGCAGCTCTTCGAACAGAGAACAGCGAAACTGACTTCCCTCGTAGCTACTCGAGCGAGATCCAGCCGAGTCGAACGCGCGCCACTGCGACCGCTGTTGGACAAGGTGCCAATCAGGCTGTGAACTTCGTCGTGGCTCTCACCGCACCTGCATTCCTGGCGAGGTCGGCTTTCGGTGGGTTTTTTTTGCTTGCGAAGCTCCTGAAGACGAACTGACGCCCTTTAACAGGGCCGTACCTGTGCTATGGCGCCTTCACTGCCTTTGCTACAGTCGTCGCCTACTTGTACATGCCCGAGACGATCCATCAATCGTTGGAACGGTGCGTTGTTCCTCCTCCCTTTTCGCCCCTCGCTCACCAACGCTCGCGTCGCAGGATCGACAAGACCTTCGAAGGTTCGCCCTACGCCGTCAAGTGGCCAACCGTCTTCCTCTCTACTGGGACTTCGGATCTCAGGAACCGCAGGGCCAGTCGCGCAGGGAGTTCGACGCTGCCTGGCGAGACTCGCGCCGAGTTCAAGGCCAACATGGAGCTCCACAAGCTCAAGGCATTGAACGTGGTGGGGAGTGGGAGTGCGATCGCAGAGTGAGGTGGGAAGAATTACTGTAGAACAGAGGTTCCCCTTCGCAGCCGTGAGAGCCAAGAGAGGAACACGCGCCCTCCGGGATCCGACCGTCGAGCACGACTCCTTCTTTCCTTCCGCCGCTCATGTCGAGCCTCTGCGGTTGCTTCTCGTCCTCTCGCAAAGGATCCGTAATCGGATGTCATAGATCTCGCCAAAGAAATAGAATGCTAACAAACATGGCGACTTGATTTCGCAGAATAGCTAATACGTCGCAAGCACGGAAGGGGGGAGTCTAGCACGAGGTGGGTAGCTACAGCTTGCTGCCAGGAGTCCTTCCCGACGTGTTGAGTCCTCCCTGGTTCGTCGCGATCTGGCGCCACGAGTTGTATCCAACTCCCTTGATGATCGCCAGCATTGACGTCGTGCTCGCGAACTCCGTCGCGACGAATCCGCTCGCCTCGAGTTGGGCGGCCGTAGGCTGGCTGGTTGATCAGGAAGAAGAGATCGTCAGCGATTCAGCCCTGACCAGAAGCACGAACGAGCTGCCTCACGGGAACTTTCGCGCAGCCTTGGACGCCGCACGAAGCTGAGCGAAGGTGACGAACGCGAGCTGATCGACCTTCGTCGGGTTGCGGTTCTTGGAGGGAGCGTCGGGCTGCCCGCTAGACGAAAGATCGAAGTTAGCTCTTCGTTCCGCGCGAGAGATCCGAAAGGACGCACGTGCAGACTCCAACAGCGAAGATCCCAATCGAGTCGTCCAGGGCACCTCCGACCTTGTTCCTCGCGTCCTGGAGGAGCGCTCCCAACTGCGCGATGCTGAAGGGGCAGGTCTGCATGCACACGCGACGAGTAGGCGAGAGCGAGGCGTGCTGCCGTTGGCGAGTCCCTTGTAGAACGAGAGGATGAAGTTGTAGAACGACTTCTCGCCGTAGACATCAAAGTCGGAGGGAGTCCCTTTGACAGGCTGAGGGATGATGCTGGACTTGATGAACTCGCTGCGAGAGCGGTTGACGTCCGAGAGCTGGACTCGGAACCATCAGCTCCCCGTTCCTCCTCCGTGCGAAAAGAGACGTAATTCGATCTCCTTGGGGGAGGGGCGAGTCTCGTTGGAGACGAGGCTGAACTTCGGGGAGAAGATCTGGAAGGCAGCGTTGCGACGCGCGAACGCAGCGGCAGCAGCCTCGTCGTGCTCCTCGTGCTCCTCGTGCTCCTCGTCGTGCTCCTCGTAGAGCGTAGCAAAGATGAGATCCTTGGAAGCCTGCATAGACGCGTCAGTCAAGTGCGAGAAGCGCGAAGGGGAGACGAAACGCACGCGGAATCCGTACTTCATGTTCTTGACCCCACTCTTGAGGTGTGCTGCATCTGGCTTGCCGTGGAGACAACGAGGAGCCGAGTTGATGAGCATGACCGAGTCGAGGTCGGCGAGGTTGAAGGGAAGGGAAGGAGGTTCGGGGTCGTCGAGGTCGAGGGGAATGAGGCGCCTGAGGTTGAACGTCTTCATGTTGACCTTGGTTGCGCCGTTGGCGCGGAGGACTGGCATTTTGAGCTTGGCGTTCTTGGGAGCATCGAACCAGCCATCGTGCCTTCATGCCGTACTCTAGAAGCCACTTGACGGTGCCGAGGGCGGTCCCAAACGTGTGCGTGCCGTTGGTGTTCTTGCTGCGCTCCTCCTCCATGCGCTTCTCGTACGCTTCGCCATCATACTGCTTGTAGTCCCTCCCGACTTCTTCGGGGTCGAGCCTGGAGAGGAGGGTCGCGTCAGCCTCGTCCTCTCCCAGTCGTAGCCCCTCCATCTTCCCTCCTCCTCGTAGCGCGCGTTGCTCACCTCGCATCGTCCTCGTAAACAAAGTTATCCTTCAGCCACTTCCCGACAGCGAGGTACTTGTACTGATCGGGGAGAGTCTCGTTGACGACGCGCGGGAAGAGGGATTCCTGGAGTTCGAGGGGGGGGGGAGCGAGGTGCCATCGTGGCTCGAGTTGAGTTGAGTTGAGTTGTAGGACGAGGGGAGAGCTCGATTCGTTTGAAGTTTTCAAGAGCGAGAGCAGGAAGGAAAGGAGAACTTCGAGCTTCGTCGCCGTTTGGTCGCGCGCAGTATGTGCACAGGCCCCTCCCTCTCTTTCTTCCCTCTGAATCGGTTGCCATCGAAGTAAACACAGAATTCAGTTCGTTCTCTGAGGCTTTTCCTCAAGAGGGGAGCTCAAGGGGGTAAATCCAAACATCTCGTCGCCTAGAAGAACGCAAAAAAACGCGTCAATTGCGGCAGCTTTTGGCTTCTCGAGACGAAAGTCGCGCTCTTTCAAAAGATTGAGGCGCTATAGCCCAAGGAGGAGCTGTTCTAATGAGACTACACGTATAGTGGGAGTGCCAGGAGCCGAGAAAATAATGAAGCGAGAGCAACGGGAGGATCTCCTCCCAAACCAAAGCTGCGCTGGCCTCTCCTCTCTTGGCTCACACCTTCTCACTCCGTTCTCCTGCTCTCTCCTTATCCTCTTCGACCATCGACAATGTCCAAGCGACCCTCGAAGGTGGATCCTCAGGGGCTCCGAGCCTCTCGTGAAGAGCGAGTGTCCGACAACTCTCCCTCTCTCGCTCCGCCCGCGAGGAAGAAGAAGAAGCGCGCTGCAAACGGTGAGTCTTCCAATGGTATATGAGGCTGGTGGAGTGGGTGCTGACTTAGTTCCAGCCGCTCCCCTCGACCAGTCGCTCCCGCCACCTCCTCTCAACCTCGACGGCCTCGACGCTCCTGGGACTTCTTCAGCTGCTCAAATCTCTCCTCCCCTCGCTCCAACAAACGTCGAAAGCTCTACCAACTCTAGCAAGACCGCACTCGAAGCGAAGATCGAGGCGCATCGCTTTATGGAGCCAGTCAACGAGGTCCTGGAGGACGTCCCCGCGTTCTGGGCTAGGAGGCAGGCAAGGACGGCCAAGGTGTACGACAAGCCGAGCGAGGAGGACCTCATCGACCACACTTGGTTGGTGAGCTCAAGAGCGAGTGCGAACTGAGGAGAAGAGGAGCTAACGCGTCTCTTCGCAGGGCTACGACGGGACGCATCGCCCGATGTACAGGCGTCGCAAGACGCTCCTTCAAGTCTTCATGCTCCAAGACATCTTTAGGAGCTCCGACGAGTACGCAGCACTCGCTGGTTCTCTCGCGAGGACGGAGGCAAGGACGCTTTTGGAGCTTCCGAGGTTATTCGTCTTCCACGCACGGCCGTGGGTGAGTTCTTTGAGCTGCAGCACTGGGAGGTGGTCAAGCTGACTATCCGAATACAGCTCAGGGTCAAGGGACTTCAGGAGCCCGTCAAGCTGGCTTTCCCCGAGCCGACGGCGACCGACATCCTTCAACGCTTCGTCGCGTATCTCGACGCTCTCGGCAACTACGTACGCACCGACGTCACCACTTCCCTCCGCGGTCGGATCCTCAACTACCTCAAGCGTTTCGTGGGCGAGACTTCCGGCTTTGTAGGCCACCTCGCACGTCTTCCTCGGACCAGGGAAGCTGACTCGTTCTCTCCAGACCGATGATCTCCAGGCGTCGCTCCCGCAGCTCTTCCTAGCTGTCTCTCCGGACGACCTTCTCGCCATTCTCGAAACCGACGCAGACTACCGACTCTCCGCCGGCGGCAACTTCGGTACCTCGCGAGATCCTGTCGAGCCTCTCCTCAAGACGTTCGTCAACGCGGACCCGAGCCTCATCGTCGGGATTGTCAACAAGCTGGACGCCGAGACGCGTGCGTGGGCCAAGGTTCCGTTCTACGAGGAGCTCTCGTGCGCGGACTTCGAAGGATGGGTTACGATGATGAGGGAGAGGCTGGGAGAGGCGAGGATCGCCCCCATCGAGTGGACGATTCGTGCTCCATTCATTGCCCTCCTCAAAACTCGGTGAGTCCCATCTTGCGCTCGAAGACTCGCGGGACGCTGATCTCTTTCGCAGACCCTCATGATCAAGCGACGCGGAGAGCTCGGTCGGAACGGAACGTTCTCGCTATGGGAATGCAAGAACAAGAAGGATGCGCAGTGGAGGCAGATTCCAGGGCCTTCAGGTCCTGAGCTCGTCGTCTACGCATTTAAGCTGGCGAGCGACAACTGTACGTTCCTTCGCTCCTCCCTCGCTACCTCCCTCCCTCGTTCCCTTCCTCCCTCCTCCTTCCTCGCTCACTCTCTCGCGAGCTCCCTCCGTCGCTCCTTCTTCCATCCCCTCGCTCCCTCGCTCCCTCGCTCCCACATTCCCACATTCCCTCGCTAAACCCTCTCGTTCTACCCCCTCTCCTCAACCCCTCGACGACAAGAGCTTCGCTGACGCTTGATACCGTGCAGTCCGTCGTCGAATCGAAGTCTGTGCGCTCTCGCACGTCGACCTTCGGTGGATCCATTCGGCCTTTATCGAGGCGGGCAACAATCAACAAGGCGAACCGACGAGGCTCCCCGAGGATGACTACCGGAACCTCAACGGCTCGATGACTCTCAAAGTCCGGTTCCAGGGAATCAACTACAACCTCGTCATCATCGACATCTACTGGATGATCAGCCAGATCGCCCCCCGCCTCCTCGGCTTCTCCGGAGGAGTCAGCGAGATCTACTCCTACTGACTCACTACCCCCTCCTACCCTTCCCCCTTCGAGCGCGAGCCGCCTATCCCCACCCAATCCTCTTCGAACGCGCCGGCCCGTTTCCAGGCGACCTCGAGGCCGAGAAGGCGCTCTACGACACTTACAAGCAGGTCACCTTCAGCTGGGCGATCCGCTGGATTTACCAGCACAGTCTCGCCATTCTCGAGGAGCGAGCGCGCAAGCTCTTCCCTCGCGGGAAGGACATCGCCGAGCACGATCTCGAGGCGGCGGTTGCGGAGGTCGCCGACGAGGAGGTCAAGCGTATCGAGCGCGCCGCGCGCAAGGAGGTCTCGAAGAGCGCAGCGGAGAAGGTCGACGAGGAGGAGGCCGAGACGGACTCGTGGGACGACGAGGTGGTGGAGCGCCTCTCCCCCATCTTACTCGATCTCGTCAAGAAGGCTCACGTGTGCGTCCTTTCCTGCGCCAGCTCATCTCAGACGTTCACTTACTGACCCCTTCTCGGAGCAGGAACGCGAAGAAGCCTTGAGCGTCATCAACATCGACAACCTCGAGCGCCTTTCCCTTGCATCCTCATTAGATCCCCAGCATCACCTTCTCAGCTATTCCCCAGCATTACTACCCACACTGCATGTATAGCATCTCTCCCCAGACACCCACACTGCATGTATAGCATCTCTCCCCAGACTCCCCGCTTTGCAGTATTTGTAAAACTTGACCTGCGATCGCGTCTTTGCCTTGTTTGCGTCTTTCGTTTGCGGTGTCTGCGTTCTTTCGCTTGCGGCGTCTGCTTCTTTGCTCGTCTCGAGCTCGTTCCACCCCATAACTTGGAAAGCGCTACGGGGAGTTCCTCGCGGGCAAGGTGTCGGGGAACTTTGCTTTGGCAGACGAGAATTGAACGGTTGAGAGACCCGCGTTCGCAAGCCAACATGACCTCCATTCCCACATGCTCAATTCTCCTCCTTGATCACTCGCACCGTCTTATCGAACCCACACGAAACGAAAACCACCTTCCCTCCCTCCTCGAGCACCGCCACATCCCTCACCACCGAGCTCCCCCTCTCCGTCTCCCTCCTCAACCTCGCCCTCTCACTCCTTCCCTCCACCGGCCCCTCTTCCTCCATCGGCGCCGCCGCTCCATGCGCCGGGACGCGCAGGCGGACTTTGCCCTTGACATCGACGACGCGGAGGATCCCATCTTCGGAGTTGACGACGACTGCTGAGCCATCTGGAAGCCAGCTGCGAGGTGGGATTAGTGAGGAAAGAGAGGGGAGAGGAGGGGACGCACGAGTGACGAGGAGTCGAGTATTCCCCTTGCTCTGCTGTCGTCCAGATTGTTGCGATGCGTTTCGAGGAATGGAAGGGGAGGAGGAGGATGCGCGAGTTTTCGGTCGAGGTTTGGAGAGAGAGGATGGGGAGACGCGGGTGGAGGGTGATGTGAAGACTGGGGAGAGGTCAGAATTGGGCGAGCGAGTAAGAGGAGGGGAACTCACATGCTGAAACTGACCCAGGCGTCGTTGTTCTCGTTGAGGTTGATCGAGGAGAGAGAAAAGTCCTCGTCGCTCTTCGAGTCTCCTGGAAGTCGAAGGTAGTGGAGGAGATGGTCGTCTCGGGCCGAGAAGACGAGGTGCGACGATCCAGGGAGGAAGATGGCCGCTTCGGGGTTCGTCTTTGTCGTGTGGGTGTGGCGTTGAACGAGTGCAACCTTGGGCGTCGCAGCGAGCTCGTCCGCCTCTTCTCCCTCCAGCAGCGCATTCTCCTCCTCCACGGCAGATTCGACAAACTCGTAGATGATGACGGTCTTGTCGTACCCAATCGTGGCGACCCAGCAGCCGTCGTCGCTCCAAGCCGTCTTGACGATGTACTTGTTGTGGTCCTTGAGCTTCTGAAGCACGGTGTGGGAGACGAGATCGATTAGGTAGAGGGATCCCTCCATCATGCCGGCGACGAGGAAGCGCGAGCGGTGTCGAGGACTGAGGGCGAGGGAGAGGACGGGGGAGGGGAAGTCGTAGGTGTCGAGGAGCTCGTAGGTTTTGGCGTCGAGGACCTTGATCGTTCGATCGACAGCGGTGGTAAAGACGCAAGGAGTGAACGAGCTTGGAGAGGTGCGTTAGATCCGTCCCAGCGACTCCACTCCCCGAGGACTCACCTCCTGAACCTCCCCTCCGCAGAATCCCAATTGCGCTTCGGCAACGCTCCCCCCTTGACACTCAGCACGTTGGTCGTCTCCCGAATTGTCTTGGTGACCTTCTCCGGCAACACCGTCTTGAGCTCAAGCTGGTCGAGCTCTTCCTCGAGAGGTGCAGGAGGAATCGCCATTCCCGCGAGACGCGTCGCCAGAAAGTCCTCGACCACCTCTCGGAGATCTGGTCCGCTGGCGATGTCCTGGAAGAGGTCGAGGTCCGAGTAGAACGCTGTAGCTTCGCGCTTGAACGCCGCGAGAGTCTCCGTGTAGCCTGCGGAAAGAGGCGATCAGCGCGAAGTCCAGGATACGGGATCGATCCAAAGCTCCTCCGAGTCACGAGCATTCGCCTCGCCTGTTGGCTCAGGAGGGGAGGAGCTTCGCCGAGAGCGGTGACGCACCTTGAGACGCGAGGAACCTTGCGATTAGCCGGTGCGATTGCGTCGTAGCTGAGAGGTCTGGTCTTGAAGTAGGAGCAGCCACCGTAGCCTGAGCAGAGCAGAGAGCAGAGAGCAGAGTCATCCTCGACGAGTTATGGAGGAGGGAGAGCTGCGTTAGCCGGTCGAGCTCACGATGTCGCAGCTACTGCTCCTCTGCCTCCTTCCCCACCTCGTTTGACGCCTACTCTGCCGACGAGATGGCCTCTCTGAACGATTATCTTCCCCTTCCCATGTCGCCATCAAGAGCGACTCAAGAACTCGCAGACGACAATGACCTCCTCCTCGTCGTCGCCGGAGAAGCCGTCAACCTGATCCTCACCGACGCGGGCCTCAGCGTGGTGCGGCGAAGAACAGGTGAGCTCTTTCTCTTGGTTTGCGCGCAACCGGAACGGCGGCGCATTTGGGAGGAGAGGGAGTCAAGCAGGCCGAGGTGCACGTGAAGGGAGGCAGCGCGCGTAGCGTTCACCAGCAGGTCAGGAGCTGGGGGAGATGGGCTACGTTGGGAAGTTTCTTGTGAGGATGGTGGCGAGGGTGCGGAGGAGGGATCTGCCCTGCCAGAGCTTCCAGTCTCGGAGAGAAGGTGCTGATGCCCTGCGCGTACTTAGGATCCTTCGGTCGCGCCGCTTCCTCCTTGAAGATCATGAAAGGTGAGCTCCGGCCTGCTTCTTGTGGCTCTCCAGCTGACCTTGAATTCCACAGCGCGTAGCTCCTCAACTACCGTCATCCCCTACCTCCAAGTCCTCTCTGCCGTCCACTCCTCCTCTGGTACTTCAAGAACAAAGGACGACTCTCCTACGACCCACGTCCTCATAACAGCTGTCGTTTCCAAGGCTTCGTCGGCTTCAAAGTTCTGGAAGCTCGAAGGAGAGGTCGCAGGAGGGAAGGCGCGGACGTGGTGCGAGGAGCTTGAGAAGCGGGCTTATGGAGGTGAGCTGCGTGCGTTTGGGAAGGAGGGAGGAGAGCTGATTTCTGGAGGCAGAACTAAAGCGTCGACGGCGGTTACGCGTACTGGTGAACCCGTTTGGAGGACAGGGCAAGGCCAAGACGGTCTTTGAACGGACGGTGCTGCCTATCCTCGAAGCTGCTGGTTGCGAGATTCGCGTTGACTGTGAGGAACTCTTCTCTTCGAGGGAGAGGAGACGACTGAAAGCCTCCACCAGATACGGGGCCGGACGACCATCATTCGAACGCAGCCGCTCTCGCTCGCACATTCGTTCTCGGTGAGCAGGACGCAGTCGTCTGCGTCTCGGGCGATGGCGTAGTTCGTGAGCTCTATTTCTCTCGCTCTTATTCGCTACAATACTGATCACATGGTTCTCAGACGAGCTTTTGAACGGCCTCGCATCACGTCCCGACGCGCTCGCTGCTCTCAAGCTCCCGATCGTGCCCATCCCTGCTGGAAGTGGGAACGCACTCTCAGTCAACTGCGCAGGACCTAGCAAGGCGAACGATATCGCATGGGCAACCCTCGCTGTAGTCAAAGGTGCGTTCCTGTGTTCGACATTCCTCCTCGGAGCTGACTTGAGCCCAGGAACACCGACGCCGCTGGACCTCTGCTCGGTTACGCAGAACGGGAAGCGTACCTACTCCTTCCTTTCTCAAGCTTTTGGTTTGATGGCCGACATCGATCTCGGGACCGAGGATTGGCGCTGGATGGGCGACGCAAGGTTCACGGTCGGCTACGTTCAAGGCGCTCTCTCTCGTCGGGAGTACCCCGTCGAACTCTCGATCAAGGTCGTCGAAAGCGACAAGAAGGCGATGGCGGCGGTGTACAACACCTCGCTTCTGAAACCGCCGATCATCCTCACCGATGATGTGGTCGACGAGACGCACAAGGCTATCCCCCAGCTCAGGTTTGGAGACTACGAGACGCCGCTTCCCGACGGAACGCCTTTTCATACCGACATCCCTTCGACGCTCGAGCCGGGGTGGCACACGTTCAAGACGTCACTGCTTTTTCTGTACGCTGGGATGCTACCTTTCGTCTCCAAGGACGTGAGTTGCTTCCTCTTGGTGCGAAGAGCTGCGCTAACGTAAGGAATCCCGGACAGGCAATGCTCTTCCCTCCTTCTGGTCGAGCAGACGGCTTGATCGACCTCGCCATCGTTGGACCCAGCACGCGCATCGAGGCTCTCTCGGTGAGTTCCTCGGTCTCGTCCTCTCGTTCCTCACTAATGCATTGTGGCGCAGGCACTGGATGGCGCAGCAAAGGGAGACGTCTTCCGAAACCCTTCGACAAAGTGTGCGTGCTCCCTCCAACGCCAGTGCGAAGAGGCCCCAGTGGCTGACCCCGTATCCTCGCAGACTTCAAATGCGAAGCCTTTCGCCTCAAGCCTCTCTCGGAGAAGGGCTACATCAGCATCGACGGCGAGAGCATCCCGCACGAAGCCTTCCAAGTCGAAGCCCACCCTCACTTGGCTCGGATCCTCACCCTCGGCGGACGATTCTCTGGCGAACCCATTTCTGTGTAGAGCGTTGGGGGTTTTGGAACGAGGATTAATTGGGTGGTACAAAGGGGCTTCAAGCGTACTCCAGATAGAGAGGTGGGAGAGAGGGGAGACGAAGTAAGGAACTAGCGTTAAACTGAAAGTACGACGTCGAGAGGGAGGGAGGGTAATGCAGAGGAAGGGGGAAGGGAGGAGGGGGAAGAGGGTACAAACGAAAATCTACACCCCATCTCTATTGCTGTCCAGCACGAACCGATGCAGTAGGGTAGGGAACGGCTCCGGCGCGAGCCGTCGCGCGTCCAGTCGTCGCGGGAGGAGAGGCGCCGCTGCTGTTCCTCCGAGCGGCGGCGCGGCCGGAGCTGCCTGCCTTCTTCGGCACCTGGTCCTTGGGTCCTCGAGCTCGGTTGCGTTTCTGGGAGGCAGGAGACGTCAGTTCCTGTGGGAGGGAGAGGAGCAGGAGGACAGACCTTGATGACGCCCGTGTTGAGAGTTGCGGGACGGTCGACGCCGTGCAAGTTCCTAAAGAGACCGCACGCGTTGCAGAGCGGTCGTCCGTCGTTGTCGCGTCGCCAAAGAGGGGTGTTCTGCGAAAGGAAGGACGTGGATCAGCAAACAAACTCGCACCCAAAGACGGATGGAACGCACAGTCGTGCTGCAGTTCAAGCAAGTCGTAACCGACTCGTCGCCCGCCTTGAGAGTCGGGTTCGTATCCGGCTTCGATGCCAAAGGCTTCTCGTACACCGCCGATGTCGCGGGCGTCATCCCGAGCGTGTTGGACCTCGAATGAACGCGCGACGCAGGCGCCGAGGTCGGCTTGCTCTTGGCGTTGTTCCCCGTCGCGACGAGGTTCGGCGAGCTGGCGGAGCGCATGCCAACGCCCAAAGACGTCTTGAGCGACTCGAGCGTCGACGAAAGCTGGTTCCCCTTGCCGCCAGGAGGGGAGGGCGTCCCGTTCCTCGACGACTCGTTCCCGCTGCGAGGACTCGCGCCCCAAGACGAAGCGTCGGATTCGTACGTCGACTGGGTCTGGAGGTTGTTGAGGAGCTGCGAGGGGTTGACGTGCATCGTCGGGTTCTGCTCGATGAAGCTTCCGGTGGCGAGGTAGGGGGAGGCGTAGGCGGTCGACGGGTCGTGCGAGTGGAAGTAGTCGAAGAGGAGGGGACTGGGCTCGGTAGGAGCGCCAAAGTAGGACGTCGGGGGGTTGATGAAGCCTTGGTGGACGGGGGCCGAGGAAGGGTAGGTGTGGGTGGGAGTAGGAGGGTGGCTTTGGCCTGGGGTCGGAGGGTGGCTGGCTTCGGGGAGGACGTGAGGGGGTCGAGCGAGGCTGAGTCCCGAGGCGGCGGCGGGGGCGAAGGAGAAGGGGCGAGTGGCTTGGGCGAGGTTCGCGGCGTTGATGTAGGGACTCGGAGAGATGTGTCGAGGGAGCGAGGAGCTGATGCTGGCAGGATGCCCGAGCTGCAAAACCCGTCAGTTCCGCTCGACAGAAAGAAGAGATAAAGAGGAGACTGACCATCTGCTGAAGTGCTCCCGGCGAAGTGACTCCTCGATCGTAGCTCCCCATACCCAGCTTGGGCATGAACCCGTACTCGGTTGGCTGGCTCCCAAGGGAGGTCTGCTCGAGGTTGTGCAGCGCCACGGCGTCGGCGTACGGACTAGCCGCATACGAAGGGCTCGCGTACGCCGACGTGGGGTGCGGCGACTTGAGAGGCGAATCGGCGGAAGGGGAGAGGGCCAAGTTGGTGTTGATAGGCCAGGGGGAGATGGGGTGCGGAACGGAGGCGGCGAGGGACTGGAGGGTGATGAGCTGGTTGAGCGTGTTCTCGATCTCGGCGAGGTTGGGATCGGTCGTCGCGTCTGGCGGGCTCTGCGCGTCTGGAGGGAAGGCGAACGTTGAGGGCGATGGGAGGGGGTAGTCGAGGGACGATCCGTCGAACCCTCCTGCCCCAGCAAAGAGGTCGGCGTTGGGCGACAAGCCGAGCGACGCTGCCAAGCTCTGGATGCTGGGATCCTCCGTAGGAGTCGCGACGGCTCCCGTGTCGCCATGGAAGCGCGAAACTTGGGCGGTGACGGCGGAGGCTTCGGGGCGACTGAGGGAGGGAGGTCGGACGCGAAAGTCGGGAGCGCGAGAGCGGGAACGCGATTGCGCTCGCCAGTCCATCGACATGTCGCCCGGCGCTCGAGATCGCGAGCGAGACAGCGATTTCGCGCGCCAGTCCATGGCGTCCCTGTAGGGAACACTCGTCAGCGACGGTCACAGACACGCCAAAGAGAAACTCCAACTCACTCTTCGGTCCCAAACGCTTCTGGACTCGCGCTCGCACTCGCACTCTTGGACGTCGAGCTCCTCCCCCTCCTGCCCCTCCCCTCCGTCTCCTCCTCGAACGCCACCTCCCTCTCTCCCTCCTTCCCCTTCCCCTTGGCCTTTGCCTTCCTCCCCCTCAACCTCCCCAACTCCTCGATCCCCTCCAGCTCCTCCCCAACCGCAGCGGCAGCATCCGCCTCCCTGCTCGCCATCGCAGCCGCCATCGCCTCCGCCTCGGCCGCAGCCGTCTCCTCCCTCCTCTTCTTGAGCGTCATGCTCATCAACCGCCACGTGAGGTTCTCCATCCTCGCCCCGTTCGGAAGCGTCTGCTTGGCCTTGTTGAACATCCTCCAGACCTGCGCCGCGATCGGATCCTTCTTGGACAGCGCCTCGTCCGTCTCGTCGTCGATGATGGTCGACCCCGTCGGACTGGCCCCGCTCGGCGAAGGCCTGTTGGATCCTCCGCTCCCGCTCCCACTCCCCTTTGCTCGAGTACCGCCGTACGAGGGGATCTCAGCGGCAGGGGAGTTGACCCTACTCGCGCCCGAGCTACCAGGACTGCGAGCGGGGAACGCGTTCTCCGCCAGGACGTCGGCGAGGACTTTGGGGCTCGCGACCTCGTTGAAGCCCATCCCTCCAGGACTGCCGTACCCGCCTACGCCGTACGCTCCAACGCCCCTGTGCTGCTCGTTCCTCCCCGGTCCGACGGACGTCATGGCCGCTGCGGCCGCCGAGGCGAATCCGCCCGTCGTAGCGAAAGTGTCGAGCTCGCGCTCGAGGGAGGAGAAGTCGTAGTCGACCGCCGAGAGACGGGGGGAGGGAGGTCGGGAGGAGACGAGGGGTGGAGTGGGGCAGGCGATGGAGGGGGCGCGAGAGTGGTGGGCGGAGGCGGGGTGAGAACCGTACGGAGTGGGAGTGACGGTGGTGGCGGAGGAGACTGAGGTGGGGGACGTCTGGCGGGGGAGAGGTGGGGGAGGGCGCTGGTACGTGGGGTGGGGCGGGGGAGAGGCGAGGGGGGAGGGGGGG